>JAGDQP010037449.1:0-18615 GCA_022664845.1 Lepisma saccharinum | reverse complement strand
CCTCCAGTCCGGTCACCCTTGAAAAAAGACTGTCCAACGCATAGAAATAATAACCAATTCTGCTTTGACCTCCGGGTCACTGGGACGAAATCAGATTACTGAGACTACATCGGGTCACTGGGTCAGACCATGTTCCAGGCATAGACCCAGTTTACCCGGTCTAAAACTTGATCCGAATGACCCGATTGACCCAGTGACCTGTTTCATCCCTGCTTCCTGATCAAGAGAAAAAAGCCGTCAGAACAATGACGTCATTCACCTATGCTGCAGCACTCCAAGAATCTGAGTGCCAGCCAGTATCTTTGCTCCTAGCATTAAACATGGGTGTATTTTGTATTCATATATTAGCTATCCTGAAAAAGTACCACATAAGGAATATGGTTAGTAAGTAATCAATTGGAAGAGTTGTAACTGTAGAACATTAATTACTATATTAGCTGATGTGCCCGTCTATTCGTGCGGGGTCTCGTGTATTAGGTAGGTTATTAAAATTGGTTGGCAACACTGACAACTGGCACACTTTGAAGGTTGGAACTTTGACAGTATATCCTCTTCGGTGCTAATGCCCACTGTTGGGGGAAAATTTTGGCGGATTGGGATCATATGAATGCAGATTTTTTGGGTTCTGTTTGGCTTTGTGTAATGTCCATGGTTTGAGTATCGCTGTGAAAGTAGCTAACTTCACTAAAAAATCTATGGAGCCTATAACCAAAATGGCGGATGGCACGAGAAAGTTTACACGCCCATGTTCTCGGTCTTGAAGTAAGCTTTGTTTTTGTATCTTGCTTTGAGTTAGTTTAAACAAGTTATAAGCAAATATTATATTAAAATATCCATGCTAGAAGGTGGTAATTCTAAAGTGATTTTATTCAGTGCAACCAAACACCAACTACAGCTAATAAAAATGATATGTCCATATATGTGCACATTAGGACTCTAGTACTAATCTTTGTCTAAGCAATATGTCCACTTATGTGCACATTAGGTCTCAATCACTTCTGTATGTGAATGTTATTTTCTTTTAGAATAGAATCGCCCCACGCAATTTGTCATGTCAAATGGGTCTATGTAAGAAGAAGTTTTGTTCTTTAATTTAGCAATTATGAAATTGAATTAAATCAAGCCTTGCCTTTCAAAATTTGTAGATAGTCACCTGAAATGATTTCCTTTTAATCATTGTCACTACAATGATTATTAACAATTGCTCTTTTTTAAAAAGGAGAACATGCAATACGGAAGATATTTTAATTATTATCTATTACAGGCTCTGCAGATAATTTACTAAAGGATGGAGAGTCAACTGGTGAATTTTGGAAGGCTTCAGATGAAAATGAATTAGATTGGGACTAATCATTTAGTATTCCTTTGGTGCAGACGAACATTGTACGAGATAATATGTTCTTCACTCTGAGAAATAACTTCCATGTAGTGAATGAGATGTCTGCAGAAGAAAAGGAAAAATAATGTTTTTTTTTAGGAAAATACGGCTCATTAGTCAGTAATTTTATAAAATGGTTTTGACCCTTCACGAGATGAGCAAATGATACCATTCACAGGACATGTAAGTTTCAGGAAGCTCATTCCTCGTAAGCAAATCCTATAGTGAACTGAAAAATTACATACTTGCTGGTACAATTGGTTTCATTTTAGATTTTGGAATTTACCAAGGACCCACGACTTGGCTAGAAGAATAAATTTTGGAATCTTTGAAGCTTGAATCCAGGTGAACGCACTGTACTTAGGATGGCCAGGAACCAACATCTATTTTAATCGGTACTTCGCTAGCACAGTGCTATAGAAAACACTCTGAAGGGAAAAGGCATTTCGAGAAAGGAACAATTCTGGTCTCTCGCTTTCCAAATGTAGGTCTAAAGAAAGGCGCAGAACTTGGTTAAAAAGACCGTGGATCATGTGATGCAATAATTGAACATGATGGATTTGTTAATTTGATTAAATGCATGAGCAATCAACCCTTTTGATATTTTTGCATCTACAGTGCATTGGCCACAGTCCAGAGATAGTCAAGGAAAGAGAAGTAGTATGTCGAAATCAACCCACCCAACGCCATCAAAGAGTTTAATGACAAAATGGAAGTCGTCGATTTGGTCAACAGTCTGATTGTTCATTATTGCTCCTATCATCGAACTGAGAAGTGGACTGCCTGTTTTCTGAAACATGTGTTGGACACTGCTGTCGAACAGTGGGTTGCAATACAAAGATAATAGTGATGCTCTTGGTGTCAGGCAAACAGATGTGTTGGTCTTCAAGCTTCGTGTTCTCAGTATTTGATTTGTGGTACTGAAATTCCTGGCAGACCGAAAAATGTCATGGAAGAAGAACCTTCAAGAAATCAATCAAGAGACAATATAAAAATTGGGTATTGTTACTTTCATATATTTCTATATATTTTATTATTATTTTTAAAAATATGAACTTCTTTATCCTAAAATAAATGATGTTGCGTTTATTGAGGCAATGATGTTGCGTTTGACTAGGTGCAGAACACTTTAATTGGATCACAAAATATTAGCTTGAGAGAAAAGTATCCAAACACAGAAATAACTAGAAAAAAAATAATACAAATTCTTTAAAGACATACTTTTCTTAGACAATTCATATTAAATAGTAAAAAAAAATGTGTATGATTAAAAAGAAAAGCATGGGGTGCGCCAATTCAAGAATTTACAAAGTGATTGTATATGAAAGTGCATCGTATGCTTTTGTTTTAATCATACATAAACAGTTTGTTTTTCTTTTTACTATGAATTGTTTAAAAAAAGTGTCTAAAAATGTACTATTTGTGTAGATATATTGGAAGCGATCAACAGAAATTAATCAACCATATTAATCAAGGTATCCTTGTATTATGACGCTGTAGAATAGTATAAACACGAAATAAATAAATAAACAAATTGTGTAATAAAATTTTTCAGATTTCTAGTTCAATTTAACCTGTTTATGGAACTTGAGTTATTGCAAATTAATCTCATTCTTTTGTCAGATAATAAATATTACGTATTTATTTATTTACCATGTAGGGATGGGGAAAACACTAAGCTCCATCTCTGAATAGACTATGTAATAGCATAATGATCTATCCCCGCTAAAAATATTTATAATCATTCACAATGGTCCTGGTTTCGTAACGGTAGCAATTATTTTCAATTTTTATGCTCCGATGTTTTATACGTCGGAGAAGGTTGGTACTTATTTCCCAACACATTTCCGTTTTCTGAAAAACAACATCATAGACGTGTACAGATTTGCTACTAACACTTCGAATTTTCGGTTTAGATTTAAGCACATAGAATGGATATACAAAATTTAATAAATATAACAAGAATAATTATTAAACAATCCTTATAAATCTAAGTATTATGTATTTAACTAAACAATACACGGATTGTATATTCAGTGTTGCCTATTGCTGTCATCCATACGGTGCTGCTGCTACTGCAGCTGAAAAAAAAAGAAGTAAAAAGAAGAAATAATGAATTAATTTAGTCCCGAACTCATTACTCATTCCTCAGCACGAAAAGGACAGGAACAAAGTAATTAAGGGGTATATTCTTAAATATGCCAACAACTTTAGTTCATAATTAATAACTTCAAAACTGATTTATGTACTCGTTTGCAGAAGACAGTTTCAAAACATCGTCTGTGACAGCTTTTCAAAGAATTAGTTTATTACATGTTCGTATTTTTCCCCAAAGCTATTGACTGCCAATAGAGCGCCATATACGTTCTGTTAAACACAACATTCTTTTCAGACAGGAAAAAAAGTATCCACTATCCTTTCCGGTCAGTTTAGAATTGCTGTGAATGCTATTATTGAGTGCTAAATACGTGAAGCGAATTAGAAAATTATTTTTCTATATTCAATAAAATCTATAAACGGTATAATGAGTCAATTGATAGCTTCAGTGGAAAAAGTGGCATATGCCACATCCCAATGAAAATCAACTTTCCATTTTAGATACAGCTTGCGCCATCCAGTGTCTCCTTTGTAATGATGGTGTTAATGGCATTATACCTTTCTGTACTAAAATAAATGCCACAGTAATTACAGGAGAAAACGATAGATGGCATAAGGGATAAGGAGTCTATTTGAGGTAGAAAGCTAGTTTTCTTTAGGATGTAACATTATACCCTTTTCCCACTAACAAGGAAACTGTCTCCGGTGGGACACGAGAATATACATGAGACTTCCACAGTGCGTTGATGATATGCTCAAAAGAACACTCCTGTAGTACTACATTTCGGAGATTCGCGATACGCGAGTTACAGGACTTCAAAATTTTCGAAATTTTTCTCTGAACGTCTGAAAGGTAGGCGTTGAAGATAATTCAAATGTTAGATTAAAGTTACTGATGATATTGACGTGTTAATCAATTACTCTGATTCCTGACAAATACGAATATTATATTAATACAGGGTGACCCAAAGGAAACTTCCCATCCTGTTAATTTCGTAATCAATTGATTTCCAGGAGGAATTCCGACACACACACCCCTATTAATTTATTAATTTAAGTGTGAATGCGCCGTTGTGATCAAGCATTGCCCGCTATTTCTTTCTGTTGTGGTCTAACTAACCCTATGGCTTATGGAACTGGCAAGTTCATCGCCGCAGTAATAAGCGTTAGTTGGCGAGATATGGCATTTGGAACTCTCAAATATTATATAGAAGCCTTAGAAGTTTTTTGAATCTCTTTGAAAATAGAAAAAAAAGATGCTTCTCGTAACTTGATAAATTCTTAGCGATACAACACAATTGCTGCCCTTCAGTACTACAAAATGTAAGGAAGGTCATAATTACATACAATTATTGAGGTAATACAATTGTCTATAGTAAACGTTATGAGAACCCTCCATCACCCGTCATACAATGGAGAAACACTCCGGAGTACACCACTGTCTCCTATGGGAAAACACTGAAACTCCGGAGTACACCACTGTCTTCATGTGTTGAGTTGAATACGCTTGCATACTACTTTCTGGAATCTTTCGGAACACATGCTAATTTGCTATGAATTTCGAGTAGTTATCCATCCACGGGTATGTTTGTGAACATTTTAATGTTTGCAATAAAAAATTAAAACTGGAAGAGTGACTGTTATACGGCCCTAGAATAGTCATGTAATGTCTGTGCACACTGGTGATAGAAGTAAGAACTATATGCGACCGCACGCACTTGTAAATGTAATAGTTGTTTTGTACAATACTGTTATGTGTAGAAATTATCCATAACAATGAGATAATTTCTAAAACTAAAAGAGAAATACCATTTGAAGTAAAAAATCTAATTAAACATTGTTTAGTTAAAAAGGATCTCTTTCAACTTTCTTTCTTAATTCGTTTTTCATATTCTATCAAGGTTGTTGATTTCTAAAAAGTACAATTTTCAATAGTTAAATGAATACGAAGAGATGCTTTGTGCAGAAATGTATGAATTGGTTACATATTCAATAATGCAAATAAAACTAAATGAGGAAATATGTAACATTGTTAAAAGCAGAAAATAACGTGATTTAGATATTACCAGAACGGCAACTATGGCATATAAAGATTGCTTGCTCATTATAAATCTTCTTAAGATAATTAGTTGTAATGCCATCTATGTTTAGTAAAGCAGATCATCAGAAATTAAAAAAAAAAATACTTCCAATATTAATAGCATACTATCTCAAGTGTTTCTTTATGTGCTACCCGCATCAACTCTCAATAAAGAACGCACGTACCAAAATTGAATACATAGTAAAGATAAATTACAGATACGTTCTCCGATGCTGTGTTGTTTTCACTTTCTGTGAAGATGTTAAAACAGATTGTCAAGCTGGGTTCGTGATATTGATTCATTCGTGGTTTGTTTGTTGGTATTGTGTTGTCAATGGAAGGAACAGGAAAAGACTGTACACATGTACAATCTATATGTAGTCCTTCCTCGTTTGAGAGAAACTAATTTTGAGTTTAATGACACTTCGTCTACTGTTTTGGATCAACGACTTGCGGAAGCGATATACAACTATATAATTAGTAAATGTTCTGGGAATTCTATATGTTTACTCTATAATATTTGATAGTTTCAAACCCAATTTCTGGCAAACGTTTCAAAGAAACTAGTTACTGATCACGTGCTTTTGTAAATAGAAACTAAAGACCATTAATATGCTGTCACTTGATATATATTGTCATTTAAGAAATTTTCAGTTTTTTACCACTAGACCACAATAAAAAGGGACAGTATGCAATGCTCGATCATGATGGCGCATTCACCTTTAAATTAATAAATTATTAGGGGACATGTGTCAGGATTCCTCCAGGAAATCAATTGGTTACGAAATTAACGGGATGGAAAGTTTCCTTTGGGTCACCCTGTATTTATATAATATTCACATTTGGCAGGAATCGGAGTAATTCATTAACAAGCCAACTTCATCAATAACTTTAATCTAACATTTAAATTATCTTCAGCGGAAACTTTTCTATAAAAGTGACTGGGAAGTGCATAACTTCAACACTAATGCATGAAGTTTTGCTTACCTTTCAGGCGTTCAGAGAACATTTTCGAAAAATTTGAAGTCCTGTAACTCGCGTACCGCGAATATCAACGTGAGACCCCGCGTTGTGCGGGAGAAGGTATTTAGGAGCCCCTGTGCTATTGACAGAACCCCTGTTACCTGTACCTTGTTCTAGTAGCAGTAAGGTTAATAGTTTTATTGCCTTTCGTAGAGCCGCCCCTGAATCAGTGGGGAATCTGGACTGAAGCTCTTTTAGCTCCCAACTCAATCCAGTTCTGATGAAGGTGGCATTAATGGTTACTTTAAGTTCCCTCCCAGTGAATTATGCCTTTGACATTCCACCATACATTTAACATTGGGATGGAGTTTTGTTTTTGACGTTGATAAAGGTGGTTCAGAAACGTGACACACAGCCATTAGACGCTTTACCTTTCGGTACAGAACCAACTTATCATCACCCATCACAATGCGTGTCAAAACCCGGTCATTTTTTTCTACTGGGAAAACAAGCAAACACGGTTCTGGACGCGCCTCTCCTGTTGAGTTACACTCACATTATGTTCAATTCAACGATAGAACTTTGTGTTGAAAGCCAGCGATCCGAGTCGTATTTCAACTGTTGTCCTCTGTACCTCGAAGGGTTTAGCTAATTCCTCTCAAAAACATTTGTGAATGTCCAGACCGTGGAAGACCTTGACAGCTTACTTTTCTAAACCACCGATGATGTGTTATCGTCAACTGCACCTTCTCGGCTGAGGCCGCATTACTCTTTATCGAACTCAAAAAAATAACTCTGTATTTCACCGACCGATACCCTATCCATATCTGCTCGGCCACACTCACTTACTGTGGTTGTGAATGCTCTAATGTTCCCCCGATTACGTGGGTACCGACTCACGCATTGACAGAGCCATCTGTGAGATTGTACCCCGCTAACCTGTGACGTCACAACTGGAAGAAATTTTGTACCAACCTAATACATGCGGCAAGAATTTTTCTAAAATTTCGTACAGGAGTGCTACTCCAAGGGCTACAAAGAGTTCTTAGCGGGGGTAGGGGAATCCTTGTTACGCTACTGCGTATTTTATGTCATATTTTAGCGAGATGCAGTGCCTTATGGAAATTATACTATGGCTTATTTTGTGTAAATTTCGTGAATTTGTGCGAAAAACTTTATTTCATGCATGCTAGTAAGTACATTATAGCTATTCTGTAGCGTTACGGACGATTTGACAAAACACACGGCCTAAAACTTTACACATAATTGAATCGTATTTTTTAGAAGGGTATCAGTCCAAAGTTCGGTTATTTTTATTTTAGTTAGTGTTTCGAAAAATACAGAATATAGCTACAGGCATTAGTATTAAAATGAGAAGAATAAATCAATTGATCCAAGTATTGTAGGGAACTTCATATTCCTTTAAAACGTCATCATTCTAAGGGCTCATCCATAAGGACACTAGCTTATCCATGAGGGAATGTTTGCATCAAGTACAATAAAATTAAGGATTTAAAAAGAAATAAAACTTTATGTGCCTGGCAAGCACATAAAATAAAAGGACGGGATTTTGAGGAATCCTGTGAACAATGGAAACCAAGTTGATGACTAATTTTACTGTCAGATGAAGATTTATTGTTTCATTGATAAACCAGGGTTTTAACTTTCGAAGAATCTAATTAGCATTATATACAGGACTGTCCCCTTTTCTCCGAGCTTTTCGCACTATCCCGAGAAAGTTTGACGGGACATCCATTGGTTCTGTATTTTAATTATTTACTAATTGAAAAATTGTGTTTTCTATAAGCAAGGGAGAAATTACCATATTTAAGAGAACGCTCATAAAAAGTTAAAGTTTTTTACAATTACAATACTAGATGTCTCTTACGATATTGCGTTTTTGACACACTATATTTTGGTTTCAGAAGTTTAAATCCTCTAACTTAGATGACTAATTAATTGGTTAAAATATTAGATTGAGACATGTTACCAGATAACTCAGATACTGCTGATAAAACGAAGTAGGGTTTATTTGAACGCAGTATAGGCGGTATAGTACATTGAAACATATTAGTTAAAATGTGTCCCATATTTCAATATTGCAATCTGGTAATTTCTCCTTTTTATCATTTCTTGCAACTATTTGTTTGAAAAATCATGTGATATTTTTGTTACCTATACCGGGGTAACCGTTAATATACAATGTCGATGTGTTCGACCCGCATCGATCTAATCGTGAGAGAACGATTGTTCATAGTTAACAATAACAATAAAATGTTACCTTACATTTAAAACAACAGAGATTGAACCATCGCTGACTGGTAACAGGTACTTGGCAGTGTTATCAACATTTGAAACTCTCCCTTCCGAAAGGTAAAAACTTCCCTTTTCAGCCTTATTTTCCCTTCTAATATTTATAACAGGCGCGAACCCAATACGGGGCTATAGACCTCCCTGGACGTCCAGGCATAACAGGATAAAATGGCCTTCAATCCTTATTTATACTGGATAAAGTGACACAACTATGGTTTTGCCCCCCTCCCCACCTTGATCATAATCCTGGATCCGTGCCTGATGTGCAGCCTGCAAAGAAGAAGATACTGCTCTCATTAATTCATTGTTAACTGGCTACTTCTGTAACAAATACGGAGTAACTGCTACAAAAACAATAGGGGCGCTGTATCTCATTGGCAGAATGCTCACCATTGGTACATGGGGTTCCCAGTTCGATTCCGCCTCTTGCCATGTGGGCTTTGTGGTAGATAAATATCGTGTGTCTGGGTTTTGTCCGGGTTCTCGGGTTTCCTCCCAGTTTCTTCATTCTACCAATTCCCCATGATCATCCATTTGGCCTGAGTCAAAATTGCCTAAAACCTTTACAAAGAATACATAATTAAATTTAAAACAATACAGTCGTTTCCATCTTACACTTGGGTACAAACGAAGAGACTATTTCTCTTCTTAATTGAATAAATTTATAACCTTTATAGGTATTTACAGTTCAGATCGTTGTTTTCTTAAGGCATGTGGTGAATTTGTGTGTGAGCCAGCAACCGATCGTGCAAGAAGTTTCCATCCTCGAATATTGTCAACTTCTATTACATAAAAGTAGGGATATGAAGTTGTTCTAAAAACGTGTATACCTGAGCCCCTATAGTACTGAAGGTCTATATTGAGAACACTTTATATGTAAAAGAAATGTGTAATAATGTCAAGGAAGATTTTGTTAGGAGAAGATAAATGTAGTCTATAATATAGTAAAATAACATTTCTTTTAATACAGACTTCTTTATCCTAAAATAAATACTAACCAGCAATGCTATAGGGTTTTGCTGGTTGCCGAACATTTTAGGATTTGTCTCACAAAACAGCTTGAGAAAAGAAATAATAAAGAAGCTTTTTAAAGACATTTTTATTTTTAAACAATTCGTACTAAAAAGTAAAAGAATAATTTTGTTTATGCATGATTATAAAGAAAAACATTGGGCGCGCCAATTGAAGAATTTATAAATTGACTGTATATGAGAGCACGCTCATGCTTTTCTTTCTAATCATGCACAAACAAAATTATTTTTTACTTTCTAGTACGAATTGTTTAGGAAAAGAATGTCTTTAAAAAGCTATTTTTATTAATTTTTTCTCAAGCTGATTTGTGAACCAAGTCCTAAAGCGTTCGGCAACCAGCAAAACCACATAACATTGTTGGTTAGTATTTATTTTAGGATAAAGAAGTCTGTATTTTTTTTAAAAAAATATTCTTTTAAAACATATAAATAGATAAAAAAAATATGAAGTAACAACGGAATATTGTATTGTCACCCGACTTACGTCCCTGTGCAAAATTTCATCATTCTATGACGTCGGGAAATGAGTTAAATTAACGTAGCAAAATTTGATGATTCCACAAACCATTGTGAACTAAAGAAAATAATGTAAATATGCCTTCTATGTGGTCTGAATTTCCCTCCATTTCAGGGATTTTCAACAAATTTTCCCTTTCCTTCGAAATTTTGAGCAAAATTTTCCTCCGGCGAGGGAAATTTTCCCCACATTTGATAACACGGGTACTTAGGAGAGAGAGTGTCTATTGCATTATAATCACTTCGGTTCAGGATGAATTAATGCACACAAATTAGGTGTTTATCCAGAGGTCCTGCTAGAATATTATTTTTTAAACAGCTTGTAAGTAAAACTACCCTAACTGGGTTTTGAATTCGCTCCCTGTGGAATGGATGTGTTCCACAGTATGATCGTGGTTCTATGACGAAAGACTTATGGGAAATTCGTAATAGTGTATGGTGTGTACACATTCTGGCAATAGTAAAATTGCAAATTTGATGGGTGTACAGGTACAACTGTACAAAAAAGTACCATCACATTATTTTGTGTCATACTGTACCTACTAGTACAAAATTAATTCAGCGAAATTTGTTTCCTGGTAGAACATTAGTTGCAAGAAACACTTTTAAAATGTGTAGAGAAGAAGAACAAGGAATCTGGCGCGTCTGCGTCAGTGATATTGTTGCCCCCAACAATTGATTGACCGGTCTCCTGTTGAAATCTTGTCAGAGGAGCAACACAAAACGGTAAGAGAGACGACCACTGTAAACAATGTGGTAAAGTATTTTGCACACCAAAAGCCCAGCGGTGTAGCCGTACAAATTGTCGCGGGGGCTCATATTTACTTAGATCTTTACAAATACCAAAGAGTATCATACTTTGTGTTTATCGAAAATAGTACAACGTTTATTCAAGAAAAGTTTTGCATAGCGTATCTGAAATCGTTTAACTTGGCCGCTAGATCCCTTTCATTTTTGAAGTACTTATATCTCTTATATAACAATATTTCAAAAACGGATACTCTTTTATTTTTATTCCAATCGATTAAGTAATGGCGGCCATCTTTGTATACGAAAATTTGTGTTAGCAGATTTTTACGGAAAATGTAATACCTGCGGACTGGTTTTTCATAGGATATTCAAACATAAACCGTAATTTCCAATAACATCTGTTTGATAATTTTGGTTCTCTGAATGAAAAATCTAAAGCGTATCTTTCAATACCTTTCAAGTGGTGTATCACCCGTCAAAATCAGTGAAGGGGTTCACAAGTTAAGGCCTTTTTTTTTTAGCCGAATCACGGAATTTTCACAAATGATAGAAAAGTGTGCGTGTCATTCTGTCTGTCATTTTGTTTTAGCCTCAAATAAATGGTATCTGGGGGGTTGGGGGTCAATTGCGGGGCCCAACAATTTGGAGTAAATCGAAGATTATGTTTTGATAGAAGTCACCGTTTTCGAGATACGGAGCTTACCATGGTCCAAAATGGACCTTTCGTATGAAGACTATGCACTGTTTTAATAGGCAGACTTACAAAATAAGTGATATTAGTATTAAAAAAAAACCTTCCGGGTAAAGAGAAGGGTGACACAAGAATTCTACTCACAAAAAAAGTGATATCCATTTTGGGAGTGATTTTCTTTGTGTCACTATGGCTTAAGGGAGGATACTAAATCTGTTAATTTTATTACAAAGGGAACACTTCCGCCATAGTGACACAGAGAAAATCACTCTCAGAATGGATATCACTTCTTTTGTGAGTAGAACTCTTGCGTCACTCTTCTCGTATAGTGATTTGATTTACAGAGAGATACATAAATCTTGTTGTGCACAATCATAGTTCTCAATTGTATAAATTGTGATGCAATTTTGCTTTTATTTGACACACTGAGAATGCATTTTTAGTGATTTCATTCCAAATAACTCTCCGCAATGAGACGAAATGCATGTCTAACTGTAACCTCCCCTTATTACAAAAATAATAAGTAGGGTGGTAAAAGATTGCATGATTCTGACGTGGAAATAATTATTCAATGAAATCAATAATAATAATATGATGCAATTTTTATTTCTTTATACTCTCTTTTTTTTTCTCTTTACCGCAGTATAATTTCACATTAATCAAAACTGAAAAGGATTTCAAGTGTCAAATAAATCACTGGTGCTCTGGTTGTGTCATTAATCAAACTAGGTAGAAGAATGGACCACCCCAATGGAGTCGATGAAGCGGAACGCGATAAGAATATTTCATGAACGAACCGATATTTAAATCAGTTTCGTTGTGATCGACGGATCAGATTAGAGTTGCCAACTGTTAGTTTAGAAAAAAAAATTAAATCCTTTTAAATTAACCCTTTTTTTTTTATTGTAGGATGAAATGTCTATCATGTAGAGGTGACCTTTCCCAATTTGATAATAATTGAAATTTAAAGTATGAGTTTACTTAGGCTATGAATCGAATCGAACCATGAGAAATTATTTGATGTCTAAGATTACTGTCCCGTTCCACTTCTATTCAGGCAGCTGAAGTAGAAATTGTACTGACCAAATCGTAATATATTATTGGTCATTATTTTTTTATGATATTTTATGGAAATTTAAGAAAAGTATAGTTTTTTTATTTTTTTCTGAAAAATAAAATCTGCCATGATATTCCTTCCCAAAGTTATTTCTTCATCAGGGATTCCAACAGAAATTTCAGTTTAGCCGGTGGGGGGGGGGGGAAGTCAAAATTGGGAGGATGTAAGTGGAATTTTGCATGGTTTCTATTGATTTACTACCATAACAAAAATTAAAGTTGGAGGGTGTTTTTGAGAATTTTGGGGATGATACCCCCCCCACACGGGGATCTAGCGGAATCACTGATAATTCTTCAAGCTAAGAACGAGGTATAATATACTTCTGTTAGCAAATCATATCTTAGTGTAGTTTATGTGAAAAGATTACCCCCATACCCATTTCTACAAGGTGTATAGTAATTCTGATACATTTTTAAAAATGGAATATTTCAAGATTTCGGAAACCTTAAACTTCTATCCATGATTTGTCTTGACAAAGCCTTTTATTACAAAAAACACTTAGCCCACACACAATGAATGTAGTTGTGATCATGTAGTTCGTTTTTTCCCCACTAGATGGCAACTATTTTCGCATTGCTGCCGTCTTTGGAGAATTCTATGTACTACATTTTAATATTCTTCGACCCTATCGAGCCCGATATTAGATTTTGAAGACGAACTATTTTTTTCGATTGTTTAAGCATTATTTTCGTGAATAAATGAATTAAAATTGTTTCATTTATTGAGTAAAGCTCAGAATTACTAATCGGAAGCAAAATGTCAAATTTCTGCTAGATTTTCCTAAGGTAGAGAGAATATTGTCACAGGTTGTTAACGACCAACTATCTACTCCATTTGATTTCTTGTGTTTTTTTTAATATTCGCGAATCGCGAAATTCTATTGTCCTTAGATCTAAGAATATTAATCACTGAATATTTGTGTTACAATGTGAACCGGAAAACTTGTGTCATAATGTGAATCTGAATATTTATATGACAATGTGAATCTGAGTATTTGTGTCACAATGTGACTGAACATTGTCAAATGATTTTAAATATTTAGATTCCGATTGTTGGTCCTAACTATCCATGAAAGTAGAAGCATGACGTTTTCAAGAAAAGTTGTGAAAAGTTTTATAAAGTTTTATACATAAAGTAAACCTCTGTCTTTAAATTTCTGTCTCGAAGAGTCAACACTTGTTTTTCTCTAATCCAGGGATCTAAATAATACTCAACGTTTGATTGGTTCAAAACTAGTAAAGAAAAAGCCACATTAACGACTTTCGTGTAATTAAAATCACAATTTAATGCGCAATAACAACATTTATGCTTGCTACGAAGTAAGAAAGGAAAAACGCATCATCAGCTTCCTCCAATTTAGTTCTACATCCAATAGCAACCCATTTCCCACTTCTTGATTACGGGAAGATGATGAGCAACTATAATACAAAGGGGAATGTGATAATAAAATTGTTTTTGCTAGATCGCAAATAAATCGTATGTTATATTGGATAAACAAATAGCTTCGATAACGCGAAGGATGTTTACGTTCGGTTCTTAATTGTCATGAAAACTTTTTACTGGAACTTCTTTCTTTCTGCTTCTTTCATTAACGTATGTTGAACAAGATTACGGGTACCGTCGGCGAGTGCTAATTCCTTTTTATTCACAAAGGCTCTCTCTCTCTCTCTCTTTCTCTCTCTCTCTGTGTATGTTTCTCTCCCTCTCTGTGTCCGCGACGCTTTTCAATTCATTAAATGGACTTTTTTTCAATTCTTTTTTGGTTTTCTTTTAAACCGATATCTTCACGGAATTCGCCATAAACATTTGTTGAAGCAGGTGGTTCGAACGTCTGCTGCTCCTCCAAAACTTCTCTCGCTGTTCTCTTCTCTTTTTCCTCTACTTTTCCGTGGTGCTGCTTGCCTAATTAACGCAATAATTAACAGGCAGGAGAAGTGGGTAGGCGCGTACATTGTCCAGAGGGCCAGATTAGAAAACTAATCCCGCGCAAATCCCATTCTATACGTCGCCTTGAATAAAGATGCTGAAAACGATGAGAATGAATCCGAGAAGGAACGGAAGGATCTACACAAGGATAAAAGGAAGGGAAAAGTACTGAAACGTGCAGAAAGTTGTCTGAGATTGTCACTACAATTCCCTTGTCGCTGAGTTCTTTTGTTTGTTGAGAATTTTGCCGGATTTTCTTCTACTCTTTTATCTCTCTACACGTTTTTCTTTGTTTCATGTTGCATTTACTCTCAAACAATGGTTCAAACATTCATCCATCCACAGTTTGTTTATTTATCCATCCATTATTCATTCACTCATTAATCTATATATTATTCATCCGTTCATATATTACACATTCCTTCATTCATCGATTCACTCACCCATTCGTTGTCTGTCCGTCTATTTATCCAACATCCTTCCATCCATTCATCTATAATCTATAAAATCATTAATTTATTATTAATTAATTCAGTCATAATTCGTACATTTAATTATTCATTCTTCATTTCCTTATTCTTTCCCCTTAACCTTCTCTCTATTCATTAACATTTAATTCTATCAATCCAATAAACACTAATTCATATAATCCGAGTATTTACCCTTTTATTTACCAACCTAAACCACTTTGACACCGTTTATTACGTTCTGTTCTTGCATTTTCTACCTTCATTTACATATTCATTCAGTTCTTCTTCTCACACGTTATCCTTTAGTTCTAGCTTTCGTTTTTTTTTCTTCCTTTCAAAATGATCTTAATTTACTTAACCTTATTCTATTTCTTTGATAAATCCACTTATCCATTGGTTTTTGTTTTAGTTTCCCTTCGTTGCTCCAATTATGTATATAGAATACCATTCAGTCAATTATATTAGTAATCCTTTATCACAAATCTATTCATTCCTTCCGTATTATTTCTTCCAAATATCTATTCATTATTTTCTCCACCAGCCAATGATTTGTTTTTTTTTTAAGTTTCATCATCCTAACATTCAAATATTCCTTCATAAAATCTACTCGATTGTACAGTTATTATTTCCATGCTTACACCAATCTCAACACTGACAGAAAAAAATGCGTTAGGCTGCTTAAATGTGTAAACTTCCTTCTAAAATAATAAGAAAGAAAAAACTGACAGTCGAAAGATATTGACACTAAACTCTGTATTGTATGCAGATAATGGTGTTACTTACATTGTGATGACGCCATAAGAAATTCGTGTTTGAATGCAAATCTTGACTGAATGTCCTGCTTTGCCGCAGTCGAAACAAGGCATTTAAGTAAGAAGTCCATAGATTTAATTTATAGCTCGTGAAAACTTACTGCTTTGCAAGATGGACCACATTTAATGACGAACGATAGAATTTAATTCATATAGCGAATGTATTTGTAACCTATATTTAACCTGTGCACAACAAGTGTAGAATGTAGAAAAGGTGTATTTGAGTTGCATTGGCTGGTGTGACCTCAATGAACCCACTGAAACTTAAGCACTACACAAGTCTCAACGAGTTGTCTTTAAACGACTGGTTTATATGGCTCCGAAAGAAATGTACATTAGCGAGGCACTTCAGAACCAAATACATAATTTTCATCGCAGTCTGCAGATTTTGCAAAGCCAGGATGTCCCTTCGAGCATGGTATGCACATCGCTCTCTGTCACATTATTGTTATGACGTCACCACTTACTCTAGTATCATATTGATAGAACATAAGTCTATCGTGAACTATAAGTCAATGATAATTCATTGACATGGTGAATCATGACCACGAATGGTACTCCAACAATGTATGTTCATGCCATGTAGGCTTTGTGATGGACAAAAGAACGTGTGCTTGGGTTTTCTCGGTGTTCTAGTTCTCTTCCGCTTTCTTCATTCCACCATCCATTCGGCCAGCCAAAGTTGTCTAAAGACCTTAAGAATTAAATTCAAAAATTATATCAATATAATGTAGGTGTCTGCCATGTAAAGTCATTACTGTAACACCATTCCCCAAAATGGTGATACCACTGACCACAAAATTCATAGTACTTATATGTAGGTGCCCTACGTATTGAAGATGTTGCGATGATACTTGAGTTTATAATCTACATTAAAATGTACCAAATGTTTTGACATTGCAGTTAGACAAAGTATTTCTTAAAGTGTAGTCCTAAATTTACCCTTACAGTGTTCTCTCATCCCCTCTTCTGTCAGGAAACTGCTAGTCTTTCCTTTTAGGATCATCAATTGCGCACAAACATATTGAAGGCACAAATGTTATGAACCATACTATACTAAAGCCCAATTCCCCGTTGCAGCTTTATCTACCGTGGTTTACTGCTTCTTAATTCATGCATCTCTCCAGTTGGCAACACGATTCTGGACCTACGCAGAAGTAGGTAGCCCCAGCGGATATTAAGCACGAATTATTTTAGTTTCATTTATGGGTTGAGTTGTCAGCTATGATTTAACCCTTCAAGTCTTACGGATGATATCCTTAGTCAGTCACTCTTGTGGGAAAGAAATGGGAAATATAGAAGCTAGGGCCTTTGTTAAGTTGAGATACTGACTCGTTATTCGCTTTGTGAAACTTAAGAAAGTACTGGAAAGTTTGCAACGGGACATTCCTTCTTATTGCTGATTTGAAGTTCACAATGTTACAGACAGAACCATGAGAGCTGGGTATCGAACCCGGTACTATTGACATCAGAAACCAGGTTTTTAAGCACCAGGCAAAGTCGAAACTCCATAAACAATTAACAAATTCAATGACAGAATAGATAATTTAATAATCCATTATTTAATTTCGAATAGAAAATAACATTTTTATGTTTTCGTAAAACATTGTTTTCATACCAGGTTCAATTTTATTAGATTCATTTCTGTTTTTTCTTCTGTTGTATTTTGCCACTAAAAGAAACTAAAAAAAATCTTGAAGACTGAAATAAAAAAAATAAAAATTTATTGATTCATTTTTTACTCTGGGATTTTGGTTTGATTTTTGTATTGATTTCCAGGAAACTTCTATCATTTCGAGATACGCTCACTAAAGCCTCTGTAACCTTATTACAAACTGCTTCTTTTTTTTGCCTTTACTTTTTCTTCTCCTATCGTATTCCCATTTTCCTCACATGAAAAATAGACTAGTGAGAGAAAGAAAGATAGAAAGAGAGAGACAGAGAGACATTACCCGAAAGAATCTTCTTCAGTGTTTCAGTGTTCACATCCCTAATTGAGTCAGAAATTCAATTAGGAAGACGAGATAAAACAGAAACTCACTTCCTCTACTACAAATGAATCTGCTGTGCTTTTTATTCGTTTCTTTTTTTCTTTCTTTCTTTCTTTTTACTTCTCTAGCTTACACAGAGAAATCGACATGAAGAACAGAGTGAGAAAAATCTCTTGAAAAGAGTGACAAAAGTCTACATTTTAAAAGTGTTTGTTTTAACACTGTCCTTTCTCTCATTTTTAAATTACTACTCTAGAAATTCAAGTATTCAATTCAGTAGACTCTTAATAGATTGTAAAAGAAGTTTCTATTTGTGTTTATTTCTTGTTTTTGTTCTGTAGTAATGTCGTATATATTCGTTTGTGTTTATCTCTTGTATTTTCTGCAGTAAAGACGTATATATTCGTTTGTGTTTATTTCTTGTATTTTCTGCAGTAAAGACGTATATATTCGTTTGTGTTTGACACCAAGGCATTGGGT
>JAGDQP010037447.1:0-11512 GCA_022664845.1 Lepisma saccharinum | reverse complement strand
CCCTTCAACATACTCTCCTCCCCTATCTATACACGTTTGCATACGAAGTTTCCATTTTTTGAAGCAGTTGTGGAACTCTTCAGGTGCTGCCGTATTCTGCTTCACCTCTTCCACAGTCTGAAAATGTGGAACCTTGGGGGCGGATTTCACTTTCGGAAAAAGTGCATGGATTGTCTTTTCGTTTCCGGATCATACTGAAAAATCCACGTCTCGTCACCTGTGACGATGTTCGTTAACGAGTCCGGTTCTGCTTCCAGGCGTTCCATTGTGTCACTGCACACGTGCTTCCGGAAGTCCTTCAGCTCTTGCGTGAGGTTTTTTGGTACATGTTCTAATGGTCGTGCAGAATTTCTTGGACAGACTCTTTTATCGATGCCCACCATATCTGCTATATTTCGAATGCTGAGCCTGCGATCTTTCTGGACAGTGTCATTCACTTTTGCCACATTTTCCTCTGTTGTCTTTCATCATCATCAACGTTCTCGCGTCTCTTGCTGAAGCGTTTGTATCACTCAAACACTCTCGTACGTAACATCGTATTATCACCATACACATCCTGGAACAGTTTCACACACTCACTTCGTAATTTCTTTAATTTCACGAGAAATTTCAAGTTAATACGCTGTTTAATTTTCACATTTGCTATTCTTCCGGCAACACGATTGCACACCTCTCTCTTCAATCGCTGCTCACAGACTCAACCCGACTGAGAGCGGCAACTCATGTATATCATTCTCGATGGTTCAAGGTTTCTCTGCGCGCATGCGCTCCCTCACTACTCTAGGTATACTACTGACAGGGTTGCCAGTCCCATTATTTTAAGCCAAGCCTCGTAGGCCTATATTTGTACATTTGAGAAAATCCTTAATTATGGTACGAAATAAGATTTGACTAGTAATAGACTTTGACAACTTAATTTTAGTCGCAAACACGTACGGAAAATTACAAGAATGCTGGAAATGTCCTTTTTTTTGTCTCTTGTTACGTATTCATTTTTGCATTCGAAATCTCAATTAGATTGACCGTACGTAAAACGATAATATCGCTGCAGTTCACATATCGATTTTTGGTTTATTGTTGCACACTTGGCTTTTTGAGTATCATTACAGGCAGATATCAAATGAAGACAAATCCAGACAGGGTTTCCACTAACCTAATTAAAAAAAAAACTGGAAAAACTTGGGAAGTCAGGGGATTCAGTGTACAAATAAAACGTCCTAGAAAAGTCAGGGAATCTTTAATATGAATTTTTACTTCTCTGAACCTATTATTTTAAACCGTCACTTTGCTGCAGTGTCTTATAAAATGTGCCTAAAAGAGGTGGCGACATTTGCAACATAAACCAGTGGTTATTAAATTTCTACTTTCTTCTTCTTCAGAGTAGGTCGTGGAATTGCTGGTTATCTGTTGTTGGAAATAGTACCAACTGCGCCTTTATGTGCTTTACGGTCTCGGGGAAAAGCATTCAAGAAGTTTGCGAATATTAGATTAGCGGGTTACAGTTTAAAACATCTCCCTAATAAAACCATAATTTTTGTCACCACAACATGGAAGTAATAATTAAAGATATGTAAGCACAATGGACAAATGCCGTGAAATGTGAAAACAAAACTGACGGAAATGAGAAACTAACTATTTGTTAAAACAATGTTTGGCCATGAACCTTGGGTTTGAACCAATGAAATAAAACGTTAAAAAATAAAGAGGACAGAGAAAATATGAAAACAAACTTGAAAAATTTTCGATTCTGAGTTCACACTAAAGTGTTGTAATGTGCTGAAAACGAAAATAATAATAATAATTGTAATTCGTGATACTTTAATTACAAATATATAATGTCCCATTTATATTGAGTATGGAAATTGTGCCATAATTAAAATAAATATTCAAACTATTCTTCAGAACGAGTAATTTGAAGTAATCTCAATTTAAATTTTATTTGTAGCCTTTAAGCATCTAAGGCTCATACCAAGGGAGGGAAGGGGAAAGGATTCGGGAAGGTGTCGGCTAGGGTCTATGTTGAAGGTACCATCGCAACATTTGCCTGATGTGACTGAGGAAAATCCCTGGAAAACCCTCAGTCAGGATGGTGCCACTGCGATCGAACCCAGGACCTCCCGAATGCTACGCCAACGCTCTACCACTGAGCTACGGCTGCTCGGTAGAAGTAATCTCAATAGTATTGATTTAGAGTCCCAAGTTCTAGGAATTTATATCTGATGCTCTACATCATCTAAATATGCTATAAATGGGCAGATATAGATTAGCAAAGCAATCTGTCTGTCCACAGTGTGTGACGCGTACACCATATAATATATTAAGCACATTTTTTAATTATTATTATTATTTTTTTTTAAAATATGCCTTATAAGCAGCGTAGTAATAGTAATTGTAAGACTTCCTGAAACTTTTTATTAGTTGAAATATTGGTGATGTACCATATTATGAAATTTTCAGAAAACTTGCAACATGACTTTCACCACACACTTTTACAATATAGTTGCATAGACCGTCTTTAAGCACAGTTATTTACATGTAAACAAGCATATTTAGAGTGTCGTATCATCACCAGAAGACTGTCTTAGGTTTATAGGCCGAAATGCTTCGTGATAAAACCAGTTTCTTTAGCGTGGAAAACTGAAAACATGATTGTTTTTACAAGTTGAGTCGTCCGAGCGCAAAAGTGGCATTATTTATATTACGTTTTTAATGTAATTTCCATTGTGAGTTATGGATTATATTAATTTTCAGGGTTCTTATGTACAGCCTTGAACTTTCCCTTCCGAATGCAAGAACTATCCCCTAGAATAGCCATCTATATCAGTAGAATTGGCACTAAGACGTACGGAATCGTTATTGTAAAGGAATAAATGCACCGAACTGGAAATGCAGGAAGTGACAAATTCGTTGACGTTTCATTTAAATAACTGTTCAACTTTTCGGTTAAACCAGTTTAATTCAAACTTGGTAGGATTAGGTACGCTCAACCCTTAAAACATTGACTATATTAGAATGTTAAGGTATTTATCGTTTCCATAATGGACGTAAGAATAATGGAGCCGATTCGTATCAAACTTGACATAATAACATGTGGAAATAACTTTCACATGTTTTAATTTAATAAAATCATGCTATTTACCGTTACCATGGTAACGGGTCTAAAACATTGCACACATTCATTTGCTTGTATGACTCGTTAGAGTACATTAACTCAAAATCTTACAGTTCAGATATACAGCGTAGGATAGTAATTAGAGTATATGGTTTCCTAATAAACTTTCTTATGGGCAATTCCACGCCAAATTATCACAAAAAAGGGACTTTTCAGCCCGACCTTCTCAGACTTACACGAAAATTCGTAGGATGGCAGATGATAAATACTTATGTATACTTGTAAAATATTAGCCCTCAGTGTTATACGGCATTCATACAGCAGGGTTGCCAACACGTAAAAAAAATATGCGTACAAGGTCAGTAACAAAAAACCATAACTTGGCTTCTAATTGTGGTAGAACGTGCATCTTAGGCTTGTTTTAAAGCTAAGAAAACATAGTTTGGATAAAAAATATTATTACATTTCAAGGTCCATGATGTAAATTTTGACCTTGAATATCTAAAAGAAAGTATCTTCAAAAATTTGTTTAGCAACTAGCTGATTTGCCCGCCATTGTAGCGGGATGAATAAAATATGTTAGCAACACTGTGACATTTGTACTATTCCTACTACTAATGCTACAACAAGAACAACAGCCGGGATCCATTGAACAGAGTGGTTCGGATCCCCCTTTACCAAAGACTGTAGGTCCCGTGCTTTAAAGTTCACCAACTTGCTAAATAACACGCCCGTTGGTTCGGAGTAAGTAAAATACGTTGGCAATATTAATAGATACAATATTGATATTACTGCAAATACTAATACTGTTGAAATTACTACAATTATTAATAATACTGTTCTTACTACTACTACAACTAAATACTATTATTAATTGTAGTAACTAGTAGTATTAGTTATCCATACTATGGCGGAGTCAACTGCCCAGTCGACTTCGTCATGTACGCGGGCGTAGAAAGCAACCTTTCGGTCTCAGAAGTTTCTCAGATGGTAGAACAGGTAGGTACGAAACTGCATTCGAGTGGTCATTAAGCGGCAGTGTGCCTCATGGCTCACAAGTATTGACAGACAACAAATTGAAATACATTTTTACAAGGTTTTATGAAGCATTGAATAATTAAATAAAATACAGATAACAAACCAAAGTTAAAAACAAGGATAAGAGTAAAGGTAAATTGCATTACTGATTTGCTAACTAATTCTAACTCAATAAACGACAGTGTCCTAATGCGTAACCGGTTTCATTGGTACTGTTTGCTTCCATTTATCTTACTTTTCACATAATTAGCAAAGATAAACTTAAGACCAAGGAAATCTAACTACGCAACATCTTTGATAAAGAAGACTATGTTCCGATGAATACATGGTAGTACGACATCCTAAACTAAGTGATGTTTGATGACTGAAATTCATGAAAAAAATTCTAAATGCTGAAAGAGCAAACTACTGACCTGATTTGGTCTCCAAACTTCTAAGTTCAAACTACGGCGACGTCCGACACAAATTCCACGTCTGGGTGGTTTGGAGTCGTTGAGAGTCCGACATTTAGCGTGTCCCTTTGCTTATTGGGGCCGCTTCCCGGAAAGGTGGACATCATAGTTCTATAAAGGTAAGCAAGGAAGTTCTGTCGCTTTTTCACCCACCACCTTCGAACATCGATATGTCACCTGAGACGTACCTGGAAGATCAAAAATAGCCCCCATCAACATCGACGACCTTCTGCCAACGTTCTGGAAGGCCATGGATTCCATCGCGGTAGAACTTGGTGGGCCGTGAAGCGAAGAAGGTATCAAGTGCATTGATGCTCTGACCAGCTGGTAGCAGTTCCCGATGCACGATGCCGCGAGCAGTCCACCAAACACACAGGAGGACCTTCTTCTGGTGCAGTGCTGGTTTCGGCTGTTTTGGAACCGGTTCATGGGATTCTAACCAATGATGACGGGGCCGTGGAACTTCGTACAGGACCCACTTCTCATCACATGTCAACACCCTGTCCAGAAATGGCTCCTTCCTCAGACGAGACAGCAAAGAAGCATAGGTGTCTGCTCGCGTTGCCTTCTGGCCCAGTCAAATCATGTGGGACTCATCGACCCAACTTGTAGTGCTTCCCAAGTTGTTGGAGGTGCTGCCGAATGGTTTCTCCACTCACACTGAATTGTAGTCCCAGTTCCTCACATGTCTGGCCACTGTTCGCCTCAATTGCTGCCTGAAGATCTTTATTTGGTACCTGTGTTGGTCTTCCTGCACGTGGTGCGTCTTCGAGTGTTTCGTCACCGTCCTTAAACTTGGTAAACCACCGCTGCACTGTCCACGTAGTCACGACACCCTCACCAAAGGCCTGGCATATCTTCCGCTCCGCTGCAGCTGCGTTTGACCCCAGTTTGAACTCGTACAGCATACACGAGTTATGACGCTCTGTGGAGGTCCCATGTTCACTCTGTCCTTCCGCACGTTCACGGTGTAACTGAACTGCCACAACCAGGTAGTATGTTGGATATACCCACACCAACAACTGACCTTCGCCTGATCTCCATTCGCATTCAACTCACGGTGTGAGGGCCAATTGAACACGGACTTCCACAAAAAGCGACAAAACTTTCTTGGTTCCCTTTATAGAACTGACTCCATGGACACGTAGTCTCCTTTGTTAGTTTGCACAATGCCATATTAAGTAATTAGGAAAATTACTTGAAAAGGATGTTTTTCTTAGTCGCGTGATAATTACTACGCATCAAACAACTACAAATCATCTTTTACGAGAGGAACAAGGAATCCTGATTCGATGTAATCAATGTTGTCCATGTGATGTCTGTACTTGTGTAAAAGTATTATGTTATCCTTGTATGTTTTTATAATAAAATTGAGGATATAGTAGATAGGGTTCCCTCCCAAGCAAATAAAAATAGGTCCAGCATACAAGGCCAGGAGAACATTCTGGACGCCTGGGAAAAGCCCGTCCCGCAACCCCAGAAGTCTTGGAACTCCGACAATCCAAAATCTCTAGGGACATGCCTGCCCCAAGGCAAGAAGATCAAAACGGATCGTACTGCACGACCCTGAAAGTGCATAACTTGACTTGTGTTAAGAATACAAAGAGGCAGGGGTGGAATGCGGGTCCCAAATAATAATAATAAAATAATGCTTACAAAACTTCCCTTGATGATTGACCACAACTGTGTGTTTCCTTGGAAATTCCGTATCTGCGTAAAACATCACAGTTTGTAATCAATTATATTCCGTTTATTTTTCTCGTGCTTTGCTGTTACTAAGCAAAGAAGTAAACAAAGTAGCTTCAAGATTCTCAAACTTGATCTCTCGACCCATGATTGGTATTGTAAAGGAAATTCAAAATTCGGGATTGGAAAAGTTGCTCCAAATATAATTCCGCCTCAATACCTAAGACATTTTTTATTCATAAAACTTACGTTACAAAAATTAATAAATCTAAATTTGAATAAAAATCGTTATTTACTAGCTAAAATACCCGCCCGTTGGAGCGGGGTGAGTGATATAAGTTGGCAACACCACCACCACCACCAAATAATACTACAATGCTTTAAAACATAGAATATAAATAGTTTTATTCACAACAATTCAAATATAGAAATTCAAATTTGAAAATTTAAGCTATTTATTTATTTGTGATTCTATTGTTGATACCACCGCCATTGG
Source organism: Lepisma saccharinum (assembly GCA_022664845.1). Classification (NCBI taxonomy): domain Eukaryota; kingdom Metazoa; phylum Arthropoda; class Insecta; order Zygentoma; family Lepismatidae; genus Lepisma; species Lepisma saccharinum. The sequence continues at coordinate 4,728 of JAGDQP010037447.1, read as the reverse complement.
AATTCAATGGATAATTTGAAGGTCGATTATCTCTAAAGATAATACGTTTAGAATAGAAAAATTATAAAAACATCCCAGTTCGATCCAACGTCTGATCATGTGCAGAAAATCATTTCAATTGGTCAAGCCGTTTTGGCGTGATCTCACGCACACATATTTACATTCATTTTTATATACAGAGATTAATTTCATTGTTGCTTTAGATTGAACTTGTAAGTAAACAATGTTTTTTTTTCATTTTTATCAATTACTATTTTTTTTTAATTGGTGATACATTCATTCACTTCCGGTGAATGACAATATACCTATACTTCATTTCGGTACTCAAGGAACACGTATGGAAAATTTGATTGAAATCGATGCATTCATGTAGATTTGTATAGAGCACAAATAAATACATACATTCACTTCCATTTTTAGGTGACTTGGGAACAGAAATAAAAAGTAATATTCGGTATAGACTTCAACCCTTCTTGCACTAAACATGTGTAGTCGTAGGTTTAGAGATGTTTAAAAGTCTTTCAGTCCCCGTGTAGTTCCCGTCTGCTGCAGATATTGTGTGGTAAGCTCGTAGTACAAGGGGCTGGTATAGTTTCTATGGACACATTCTTCTAGGAATAGCAGGGTTGTCACCCGTTTCGATTTTGTCGGGATGGTCCCGACTTTTGACCTGATACACTTTTCGTCTTTTTTAAGTCCATACGGAATATTTTTTTTTTTTACTCCTGTTTCCAAATTCATCCCGAAATGAAACTTGCATCAAAGACAGATTCCATTTAAGTATATAATGTACTTTATTACTTTTTAAAAAAAATGATGATACATATTTTTTTTAGATATTCAAGGTCAAAGTTTACACCATGTGACCTTGTAATGAAAAGTGCAGTATTTTTCTGTAATAGTATATTTTTTGTATCGGAACTATGTTCTCTTAGCTTCAAAATAAACCCAAAATGAATGTTCTACCACAATTAGACACCAAGTTATGATTTTTTGTTGTTGTTGTTGTTGATCGCGTACACACATGTTTTACGTTCTTTCCATGGTGGTAATCTTGCTATATGAATACCGTGTATCACTTAGGGCTGATATTTTACATATGTATAATACTATATGTCATCTACCATCCTACGAATTTTCGTGGAGATCTGTGAGAGGGTCGGGTTTGGAGCTGGGATGATTTGGCATAGCTTTTTTTTTTTATGATTGAATATGGTGATTCGTGATGTTTGCAAAATGAATTCAAAGAAAGTTAAGTTGAAGTTCATAAGGTCTGATTTGATTATTTCTTTTTGCAGCTTGTGGACTTTTACGCTGAAAAGCAAACAAAAGCGAAGTTGGAAGCTCAGGAAGTCGCAGATGAAGATGCAGACAAATCAGAGAAAGAAAGTGATGACACAGAGGAAGAAGAAGAAAAGGAGGAAGAAAACGAAGAAGTCTTGGAGATAGGGTCTCTGGATTCGAGTGACGATGCGGAAGACCAGAAGGCCAATCAGGAGAAAGACGGAGATGACGAGAAAACAAAGGATGAAACCTTAGAGTTTGCATCTGACGATTCGAGTAGTGATGATGATGATGAAGAAGAAGAAGAGAAGGCCAGTCAAAAAGAGAGAAATGATAAAGAAGCAAATAAGGAAACCTTGGTTGACAGTTCCAGTAGTGATGAGGAAGAACAGAAGACCAATCAAAAAGAAAAACAGAAGGCCAATCAAAGAGCTGATCAGAAAGAGAAAAATGGCAAAGAAGCAAATAAGGAAACCGTGGTGGTAGGATCTGACAATTCCAGTAGTGATGAGGAAGAACAGAAGACCAATCAGAAAGATGATGAGAAAGAGAAAAGTGACGATAGAGTCGAAGAGAAAAAAGATGATGAGAACTATGATATTGAAAGCGCTTGTAAGTCAGGTGACAAAATCTAGTAATGGTTTAATATGTTTTTCATTGTTGTAGTTAAACAAATATTTTACCATTTACTTGACCGTATTTCTAGTGCATAGACAATTACGAGGGTAATTCAGAAATTAAAACATTCCATATTTTATTTCTCAGAATGTATTAAGCCCAGAAAGAAAGTGGCGTATTGGTATGGTAGGCTAGGCTGTACGCTAATTCTCAATGTGGTAGCAATGTTTGTTTAAGCATTTCTCGTAGCGAGCAATGTACTTTTCGTGTCGCTGCGATAGAAGTCAGGATTTTGCGTACGGCACCACTCATGAATCACGGATTGCACTTTGGCGTCTGTGTTAAACCGCTTCCTGCGGAGATGTCGCTTGAGGTATGGCAACAAGTGAAAAACGGCGCTAAATCAGGGTACACCGGGTGGTCCAACACTTCCCAGTTCCATTATTAGGAAAATGGGGTGTGTTAATTTCTGACTTATCCTCTTAGATCTTGCTAACGAATTCTTAGAAAATGATTTTAGAAATGTCGTTTCTAAATCCAGTACATAGTCGTGAATAGTCACTGTGATATGGATCCTCCCTTACTCTGCTCCATTTCCTATTAGACACTCCCTATAACCAATCTAAACTTACCAAGAAGTACCTCAGGAGCTTGTTTTCCAGATGTCACTACTTGCAGTTTCAGTTTTAAGAACTGAATTTACTGTTCGTTTTATCGTAAGTTGTTTGACTCGTGAAACTTGTTAAGACATTATGGCCACTAAGAAAAGAAGTATGCAGTTGGGCTCCCGGGTGATCCGGATTGTTTATTATGTTTGCTTGCTGTGCGGGAGGTCATGGGTTCAAGTTCGCGAGTTCCATCAAACGGAGTAGTTGTAAGTATACTTTGACCAAATCTGTAAGCCTCGTCCATAAAACTCATCAGCTCGTTTAAGACGTTAATAACATGTTAAATTGTTTGTTAGTACGTGATGATAAAGCCATGTAATATTCCTTACAATGCACAGTAGTGCAGAATACTCCAAAAGCTGGTCATAATTCATTATGCTCCTGACTTATTCGTAATGCTGTTTTCTTACAAATTGAAAGGCGTTTTAGCATAATAAACATGCGAGTGGCGAGATTATATTTTATACTGTTAATGAAATATATGGCTGAAATTTACAAGTGAAACGTTGATAAATGCAAATGTGTAACAGAGAACTTTACATGAGATTATATTAAACAAAAAATTGGCGTTAATCATGTATATTTACACGGGATAATATGGAAATCGAGAATTAAGAATTGTGTTCCTTGAACATTGTATTAATGATTCATTGCTGTAGCATTTAATCTGAATCTCAGTCCTCCAAAAAATGAGGAAGGCATGGGGCTTTCAGGAGCTTCCGTACATGTTTGTCAAGTTTTTTCTTTTGGCTTTCTCTTAGGCTTTCACAGTGATGAAATATAGAGGTCAGAAAGCTGACTTATTCTTCCACCTTTTGCAGTGAAAGCTGAACGAATAAGTAAGCTATCGTGTTTTCCCTTGACCTGGTTCGCGAGTGGTTCTCCCTGTACTGCTTCTTTAGATGTTTATTTCCTGCCACCTCCCGCCTCTTCAGACGATGGGCAATAATGTAGTGAAGATGACAGAAGGCCCGTGTACTAGGATTTTGTGTACAGTGACAGGCATTGGGTATCAGCAATAGAGGTTTTTGCACAGAGCATGGATTTACTGGTAAGAGTTGTGAGTTGATCCAATGCGAGCTCGAATCCTGAAGACAGCGCTTGTAGGATCACTGAATACTCCTGCAAAGGTATATATGATGCGGGTGATTTCAGACACTTTGCTAATGGTATTTGTATTGAAGTTTGCCCGTCGCTTGAAGTCTCGCTTCACCCATGTCTCGGCTCGTGTACTTCTTCCATGACATTTTAAACTTCAAGCACTGCCAGTTTTTTAAAAATTATTATTAATAATATTTTTTAGTTGAATCCTTACTAGTAGGTAATAAGCGAGTTGAGAAGATGGGTCGGTTCTGCCATATGATAACTTTCCCGTTGTTTTTGATTTGTAATAGAATTTAAGAGGTACCAGAGAGGTGAAGAACATGCGTGTCGGTGAATCCTGCACAGTGCAGAAATATAGGAAGAACACAATAATTATACTCCTTTACGTTGTTCGACTTCTTTGGAAAATGAGGGGAATATCGGGCAAATTTAGGCTTCGGTTTCTTAAAACTGAAGTATTCAGCGTTTAAAATAACATTATCTAAGTAAAGCAATGTCAGACATTTCGTCGAAACTTGATGTACAGTTTGGGTGACTCATAACAATGTACACATTTATTGCTAACGGTATCTTGCTGGGTCTGTCTACTATCACCCGAGATCATTGTTTTCAATTGACTATAAGCAAACTGTCTATGGTTTGATAATCTGAATGCAATCTCTGCGAGAGGTAGAATATAATTACACAATATTGAAACAAGCTCTCGCAGATCACAGTTTTCAGACATGGAACACCCGACTTTCAGTGTGCGCCGTCGACTGATGGATGCGTTCGTATTCTGAACGCAAGTATTTTAGAATACAATAGACATGGCTTCGACCACTTTCAGTAACTTTTTATGTGGGGATTCTGACCAGGCTTTGGGGTTATTGTGAGCCACTGTGAAATGCAATAAGTGTATATCGCATTTGTAATAATCGTGTACCCAGACCAGATGTCTTCCCCGATTTAAAGTTGAACATTGAGCGTTAGAACTACATTGGTACTTACTCAGTCAATGTTTCTACGTCTTTTAATGTTGATCTGTGTAGAGTACTTTGGCTGTATTGAATGA
>JAGDQP010037446.1:3724-18615 GCA_022664845.1 Lepisma saccharinum | reverse complement strand
TAAATTAAATGTATCAAATTACAACCTTGTTATACAAGCTGAAAAACCGTCAAATTTCCCTGTTGGACCCTTTAGAACAATGTTACCAGACACTATCTGCATACTATTGATTCGTACGGTTGGTAGTATTTAGAACATAGGTTATTTCTTTCTAGGACGAAATATGACCTTTGAATTTAAATCGTGGATTAGATGTAGTTCAATGTGGCTCAGCAGACGTACTGCATATCATAGATTTTGGTCCTGTGTTCACACATATTAGACTACATTTAGCAAGGCATTTCTCATTACTGAACGTAGATAGTGAATAGTAGGTATTCATTCATTATGTAGTTGTTTGATCCATTCATTCAACGTATCATAATTGAGTAATATTTCTAATGTAGCAAGATACTATGTACAGAATGTTAGAACTAATCTGTTTGCCTACTGTTAGATCTTCGAATGTCCGTTGATTCAATAGCTAATTCATTAAAAAAAGTCATTCTTCTATGTGCACTTGATATCATCAAATGTATCAAGAGACTATATACAAACTATTGAAAGCAATTCATACATGTCTGGTAAGCTTTATCGTATTAGTTTATTCAATACCACATACTTGCAATTAATGAGGTATTGTTATGATACAAGCCCCATTTTCTAACCAAAACAATTCTAAAATATTCAATTCCTAGGATTTCCTTCGAAACACCCCCTTAAAGAACCTGATGAGAACCTCCTTCACTCTCTCATTTGAATACAGATTTATATGAGCTTTATTTATCTGTGTCAACGCCATAAGAACTGAACCCTCAAAATTACAGTGTGAAAAGTGTCTGTGTAATAATCAAAAAGTGCTTAATTTGTGTATGTGGACTGCAAATACAACACAAAAAGAGTTGGAATTCTAGTTAATTAACTAATTAACAATTAATATGATAATTAATTGCAACGTTATCATTCGACAATATATATAATCTTTATTTAGTGCTTAATATCAACTATTGGAAATATAGCTACATGTATCGTTTGATACAGAGGTCATTGCACATTATGGTGTGAATCCCTCTCCATCAGTATGGCAGACTGTATTGACGCATATGCTCAGAGAAGATCCGTATACCAGCAGAAGTCGACGGATCTCTCTTCAAGAAATAATAAAGCAAATATTCATTGGCATTACGTCTTGAGAAGTTGATAAAATACCTTTAAAAATTTTGCTCAACCATTCAGAATTAGAATAGCAACATTGATGCATTAACAAAAAGTATTTCTATATGTGTGCGTGAATCCCCCATAAGCACACATACACACAGAGAAACATATTGTATATTTTTCTCTCACTTCCTATTTCGTTCGTACTCAACGGAAGTGGTTAAGATAAGACATTGCACTACATTATATAGTATATAACAACAACAAACAGACGAAAGCACCTAAGCTAATATTACTTCTTTATTGCATCCTGACTTCAAGGATGACTGTCCTTAGCGAGCATAACGCGACGAGTGTCTTCGACTCCGCTGTAATAGAGTAAAATGCCGCGCTAATATCTTGGTTGCTCAACAGCTAAAATTTATACTTTCATAAGTTACTCCAGATTATTTAAAAACCCGGGCGTAGCAGGTTAGCCCCTAGCGCAGCATAGAGCACATATTTGTTACCCACATATCAGTTGTCCATCTCATACAGCATTCGACTGAACACGCGCTTTCCATATTAACTTCTACTCGTAATGTAATGAATTTGGCACTTAAAATTAATTCATACATAAATGCATAATTGGAAAAGCTCTAAATCAAACTCAGAGGTCATTTTCGCAATTGTGAATTTACTCTTGAGTATATAGTTGAAGAACAAAATCAGGACCAGGTGTAGTAATAACGACAGTAGAATTTGAAAATGAATTAACCGTGGTTTCTCACTGTTATAATACCGTTTAAATGAAGTTAAGATCACATAACCAGAAAGACGAACAATGGTAAAATTATCAATATTAGAAGATTTTGTACGGAAAATATCAATTGTGACATTATCAATACAAAATGTACTTTTTAACTAAAAAATGTACAAGTAAATAGTAAAAACTTATCCAAATTGAATACAATATTTATATTTGGTGGATATAGTTACAATACAAAACTGTAGTGATTCCAATAGTATATGTTATTATATAGTTCTAAACCACGAATTGTGCGTATGCTAAGAAATAATATTTTACACATATTATTGCGCGTATAACTTCTAGAATTCTGAATTTCATGTCAAAGTAACGTGGGGCTTGTTTCTTTAACATATTAAACATAAATTAATTTCCCCTTCATTACAGTACTAAAAATATTCTATTCTATAACTTATGTAACGTTACTAGTTTTAATAGGATTGTGTAACTCTTTATAATTACAATTAAAATTCCGAAAGATGCTATATTATTAGCATATTGCGTACGTTCATGTGAAAAGACAACTTTCTTGCATGTTTCTCTCTCTTGCAACATCATAAATGACGTAACTGCGACTTTTGACATCATTACGCAGTGACGTCATGTGTTCCTCTTCTTCAATCATCTTTAGTTTCGTTTTTTTTTATTCGTCTTACCTGCGCAGTGGAATACAGTACATTAAAACTCTCCTCACTATCAATTTTATTTTGTAATATTCATGTCTTCTCTATGCTCAAGGAATGTTGCCATTGTTTAATGTATGATGATAGAGGTATTTTGGTAGAAAATTGTCTCAAGCACCGGCGTGGCTGGAATTCAGAATTAGAAATATGCATGACGGAAGATGTCACAGTTTGGTATAAGAGGCATTGAGAAAGAATTAAAACAAACCGAAAAGCAAATATTTTATACTTTGAGCTTTCGTGCTGTTACTGGCAGAAGTAGCTGAAATATGAACCCTTAAACTGGCCTATCAAATTAAGCCAGAGCCGGCTCTAAGCCAATCGGCGCTCTGTTCCAAATTTTTGATGGGCCTCTTAAATTGTAATTTAATTTTCCGTCCTCATACGTTACAACTCGGACCCGAAATGTTTGGCGGCCCGCTCTGAATTTAGCATCCCACCTCACTTATTAGTGTAAGATAATATGAATTTAGCATCTCACTCAACTAAGGGAAGGTGCCTAATACATTATAATTAAGTTATATGACTATAATAACGAAATTAAAACAGAGATGTCATGATTACATTATCTATAATAAGGCTAAAATATATGAACAAGTATGGTTGTATCATTTCAGAAAATATTTGATACATTAGCTTGAAGCGAGTCCATAAAGTCCTACAGGAAACTTAAGCTCTCTAACTTAAAAACTATTAATTTTATTAACATAAAGATTTGGCTGTATTTAGAGCAATGCATAACGTTTTATTTCTGCTTGTTGAAGTTTATTGTCAACCCTCCAGTTGTGCACCATTCACGTCCAAACAGTGTTGCAGTCTTTTGACAAACCGAGAATTGCGTGCTGATGGTGCTCCTCTGGGATATTCAGATTGAATTGCCATTAAAGTCCTAAACGAACTGGTAGGGTGGTAACGACGGGGCGTACAGTTTAATGTGGGCTCAGAACCACTTGTGTCCCCACCGGGAATTGAACCCGGGATCCGTTGATTACAAGGCATAAGCACTCACCCACCGGGGACACTGGGATAGAGAATCACATCACTTACTTTGTCCTTAAGGTCGTCCAGATTAACTTGTTTCTGCGAATACACATCGGTCCTTAATTTTCCCACAACCAGTAGTCGCAAGATCCTCTTCGGCCAATCTATCTCTGTTAAAATTGTACGATAAGACCTTGGCCTGCAAGTTCACCAGACTTACACCTTATGATTAATAGCTGTTGGAATATGTACCGAGGTGTATCCATAGAGACCAGCTAATCTGGACAACCTGAAGGACAAAATAAGTAATGTGATTCTGAATAACGCACAGGAGTACCGTCAGCACGCAATTCTCGGTTTCACGAAAAGACTGCATCACTGTTTGAACGTGAATGGTGCACAACTGGAGGTTCGGCAATAAACTTCAACAAGCAGAAATAAAACGTTATGCATTGCTCTAAATACAACCAAAACTTCATGTTAATAAACATAATAGTTTTCAGGTTATAGAGCTTCAGTTTCCTGCAGGACTTAATGCATCGAGCAGCTGTAGATAACTTAGCAGAATATTGGCTTTGGATTCGATAGGTTCTGGGTTCGATCCCCGCGGTGACCATCCTGACAGGTTTATCTAGTTTATCCTCACTAACACAAGGTAATGCTGAGATGGTGCTTCGAAAATAGGCCCTGGTTGTAGTTCTTACAACCTCACGCCACCCCTGTTTGGCCTCATAGCTGCCTGAATCCTCTAAATGCAGAAATCGTGTAACCGACAAATGCAATTTTTGTTCCTTGTGATATCTTATATTGTAATGCATATACAGATGGATTTACATGCCAAAATATCACCCTAAGTGCCTTCAATAGTTTTGTTCGCAATAATTGTGGATTTACTATGTACATGTAAGTTGTTGTGCTTTTGAGCAGACTTTTTTCTTTAGCTGACAATGGTTGGTCTTGACATCAAATCTTCCAACGTTATTTTAACCCATTTTCCGACGTCATACAATCATGAAATTTTGTACAGCAACCAACGTCGGGTAACAATACAATTTTACATTGTTACTTTCTCATATTTCTACATATTTCAAAATCATAATTTAATATATTTTTAATGAGGACTTCTTTATCCTAAAATAAATATAAGCCTGCAATGATGATGGGTTTGACTGGTTGCAGAACAGATTTAGAATTTAGGTTACAACAAAATTAGCTTGAGAAAAAGTATCGGAACAGCGAAATAACTCGAAAAAATAATAAAATAAAACTTTTAAATAGGCCTACATACTTTTCTTAAATAATTCGTACTAAAAAGTATTTGTTTACGCATGACTAAAAAGAAAAGCATGAGGCGCGTCAATTCAAGAACTTATAAAGTGACCGTATATTAGAGCGTGCCCTGTGCTTTCCTTTTTGATCATGATTTTTTTTTACTTTTTAGTAGGAATTGTTTAAGAAAAGTACGTCTAAAGGTTTTTATTACTGTCTTTTAGCAATTTTGTAGTCTGCGTTACCATTTCTGCTTGATTTTAATTATATTCAACACGTACGTAGCCTACCGTGCCGTTGTATTCAACAATAATACTTCAAAGAAATGAGTGTATAACCAGAAAACAATGAAAACAGTTTTATTTATTTAGGTAGTATCCTCAGCCTTCGGGATAAGAAGCCAGATCGCCTGTCTAAGCAAGTACTTGTCAGTCAAAAATCACCAAATGTAAGTGCATTTCCTCCTTTATCATGAAATGTAGCCCGATTCTAAAGTATTTATTAACTACAAAACTGTCTTAGAAGAAATTATTTTAGGTAGAAAAAGTAGTATGTTGATTCTAAAGGATTCGCTTTGTTCCCACGTGAGAGATTGCCCAACATTCACTACAACACTGACTAGTTCTTTCACATGACATTCTAGCCATTTCGCCCCCGATGGGCATCTTTCCTCAAATGACTCAATTCGAATCCACCCGCCGGAAATTTAAAACATTTCAAATCTACAGCATCACCTCGGGTTGATTCAATCTTCCGAATTATTTACCAGAAATCAGTATCTGAAGTTACCAACGCATTGATAAAACATTTCCATTTTTTTCAGGACTGTCTCATTTTTCTGGAAGTATTTTGTAATTTTCTCTTGCTACATACGCTATGATCAAATTACGTAGTTAATGAAAAATGTACTTACTAGCACACAATTGTAATGGGTCCTTTTCTATTGTACAGCTTCTTTGCCTCTTTCCAAATATCTAGAAGGAACTCGCTGTTACGGGGAACATTTTCTTCATGTGACCATCCTTTTGCTTTCAGTAGATTTACTTGAGTAGTACCCTTATAAAGGAGAAAAGGAAACGTACATATATAACTTATTTAAGAATGTGTAAAACATTTACTCACTATATTGTTAAATATAAAAAATCAGCGTAGTCCCTCCAAAATGTAATTTAATGTTTCATGTATAGGAATCAACAACTAATTGGTTATTGTAAGCCAGGCCATGTGATGCTGCATTTCAAAACAGTACTGGGAAGGCAAACAAGTTGGAATCCTGCTGTCAGCATTATTGAGCGACGTTTACAATATCTTTCCTTTAGAATCGCCAGAAGCTAACCCATCCTTACTCTAGAAAGACTTCCTTCCGAGGAACTTGATTCGTTACAAACTCATGCCCCAGTTTCCTGTCTAGCGTATAGAAAATAATGTTAAATTGATGTTTTAAAATTAAGAATGAACATCAAAACAAGTTACATGGTGTTGCGTATAAATTGGTAGAAATGTAGTTACAGGTAGATAGTCAGATTATACATTTAGGCTTCGAAGAGCTTGTTTGCGCATGGGGAGAAGATTCAATGGCTCTTTGGACAGTAAATGCCAATACTGTGCAGAATAACTACACAGTTGAGGTCCTTACAAACCTTTTTATTAAAAACTGGTCATTCCTCGAACACTGCAGTTATATCTCGCTAAGACATTGTGCAAACAGTAGGTTGAGTTATATGTAGCCGAACTAAATTTGGCACTACAATGCGCAGGTAATTGTAAATAGTCTTTAATTATTTTGAGTATAAAAAGAACGTAAAAACATACTTATATTTTAACAGCAAACAGTGTAAATAGGTTTTATTCATTCGTGTATCAGAAACTGTCCAAACCAAGAAGAGAGCTTTCTCTCTTGTGATACAAGATGCAGATGTATGTTCTCATTTCATTTCATTTGTAATTTGAAACCCAACAAGTGTTCAGTGATCAGAGTGTAATATGAGAAGATGCAGGTGTGAAACCAAGTTCTTGGAAGTCACGCACGTAACAGAATATCATATCAAATATCAGTGAACCAGCAATATTCTTCACGTGATCTATGGCTGCCAGATACCTGATTGGCTAATTGGGGTGATCTCTGATTGGTCAGACTAATATTTCAGATTGGCTAAAAATAACATCTTTGATTAGCTAGGATTTAGGTCATTTCGAACTTACATGACCAATAGTCATTTCTCTGTGACCAGAGAGATTCTCCATAAATATGACAACCTCCAAGATATGATTAGTGAGCAGTGAGCTCCAGCGAAAAGTCCAACGAAGACAAAAAGAAGAAGAAGCCCCGACAAGCACTCTCCACTTTATCGTCTATCTAACAGTATTCTAGCATCCAGGGGTACATCATTCCATGATAGAATAGTAACGAAGAAAAACACGAATCTGAATCTTTGATCCAAAGGCAATTCCAGCATTCGCCCCGTCCAATAATAGGACTAGGTTTCAACGTGTGGGTGTATGTAATTGTCTAGGAGCGCGCAAATAAATCGCCATGCTTTAACATTCTCGGAAATTAAAGTAGCCAGGTAGTGGGATGAAAAGAGGTAAGAGAAAGTCCCTGTTTTTTATCTACGAGTTGTACAAATACCCTTTCTACAAATTGAAGCAGTACGTAGCAAAAGTTGATAAGTCCAAATTACTTGTTATTCACAGTGGGCATTTGAAAGTTGGTTTGTTTATTCATAAAGGGGATATTTATTTCATTGTACTGAATAGAATCGTGTTTGATATCCAAGGATCATCTAGAGTGTTTGCAACTTTAAAATGCATATACAATAAGTAAACGAATTTGAAATATTATAGTCTTATCAACTTTTTGCATGCAATATGGGGAACATAAGAAATTGAGACAACATATGATGTTCTAATAATTAATTTATCAACATTATGTACACAATGTCATGCCTTCTGAACAAGGTAGATCATTTGATGCATACAAGGCATCATAGAAATACATTATCTCTGGAATGACGATGAATTAGAGGAAAGTTTGTACGTCTCGACTCTTCCCCTCGTGATTGGCCGGGATGCAGGATACAGTTTCTTAAGTTTATCCATAATAAATGAAAAGATGAAAGATTTTTATCCTCGGTTGCACAAGGAAAAGTCACCACAGTAGATATTGTCTCCTTCACTTTTGTAAGGATTCTACGGCCGAACGTAGCGCCTCCTAACTGTGCTATGTTGGTAATGGACCGTATGATGATTTCGAGAATGTATTTCAAGTTATCACAGGGGGTACCATCGCCTTTCATGTCATCTATAAATTTATGTTTGAACTAGGCTACCTCAAACGATGGGGCCTTTTGTGTCTCTTTTATTAACTTTATGAATATGGAAGATGATGCAGCTTTCTTCAATCGTCTTATTCTTTTCTCTATTCTACAAAATACCAATATTCATAAAACTATGACCATGTACTGTATAATATAAACAAATCATGTCGAATTTGATGTTTGGAAGATGTTACCAAAATGAAAAACATATTTTTACAGTGCGAAAAACAGTTGTTCTAAAAGACATTAAAGTCAATGTAAAGTCGTCGATCTCCAACAAAAGATGGCAGCACTACCTCTGTATATGTCTAATATATTTTTATCGTTCCACAAAATTTAAATGCTGCTCCTACAAATTCAAGTCTAACTTACAAGCAAGAAAGTTCATAACAAAGTCGAGTTCGAGTAATCCCGATTTTTAATTTTATTTTCTGTTCATTGTTGAAAGAACTTCATTGTTATAGATTTTGAGATTCACAACAATCAAGCGATTTCAAGAATGAAGAAAAACGAAAATAAAAAATCGGCATTGATCGAACTATTGAATTGGTTATGTAATTTGTACCCTGAAAGTTAGAACTCTCTAGGCTTGCATTTGTACGAGCAGCATTGAAATTTCGTGCAACGATAAAAATACATTAGACATGTACGGAGATAGTGCTGCCATCTTTTGTTGGAGAACATTACTTTACATTAACCTTAAGGTACTTCGTATCGGTAGGAATTTTGTCACGCATATACCAAAGTAACCAACCTAAAGGATATTTGGACTGTCAACCCTATAATGCTCACTGTAATGGTGACGTTAACACGGCCGCTTTTATCTATATATGACACGGAAATCTTGGAGTTAACAACTGCTCACTCGGAAATTGACATACATTCATCTAGGCTTAAAAACCGGAATTCCCGCACAATATTTTGTCCATATGTAGAACATGAAATAACTATGGCTTATCTCAATTTCGCCAAAAATGGACTTATCAACTTTTACCTCGCACTGCTTCAATTATTTTCTAGACGTGGGGTTACTATAGAGGAGGATTAACTCCTAGACAATAAGCAATAACCGTATAACGTTCCACGTTTCTGTATGAAGAAATAAAATTGGAGAAATAAGGTCAGTTTTATAGTGTAACAGGTTAACGCAACCAAGTTCCAAGCCGACCCGACGACGTGCAGTGCCAAGCGGCTTTACACGAAACACTAAAAAACACCGAACAAGAGCTAAATTATCATTTTCAAGACACCACTGCTTCTTACTAATTATTATCCTAGCAATACCAAATTACCAACGTTTACTAGTAATAAAATCTTGTATAAAACTACCAAACCTCAAGTCAAAGGTGTTGTGGGGTGCTGAGTTATAAGCATTCAAAATAGACTTTTTTTCGTGTAATAACGACTCACTGAGTGACAAATTTTGACATGTTCCAGACTAGCTATAAATACCAAACTTTACACATGCTTAGGTGGTAATATGCAAAGCTCCAGAATAGTCCAAAATGTGGGGTGCGACCCCTAGGACAAACACAACAGCCCCTCAAATTTGTAAAATCAATATTCATGTTCTGACGTGTTCCCGACTAGCTAGAAATACAAAATTTTACACGTGCTTAGGGGTTTACTTGTAAACCTCCAGAAAAGTCCAAAATCCAGAAAATATTAGTCAAAATAGCCCCTAAAATTGTAAAAACCTAAATGTTCTGACAAATGTAATGTTGCATATCATTGAAATCGTCTCAGCGGAACCTGTTTTGAAAGGGGAAGTCAGAATCACTAACATACCAATAAACTCCATCAAGCCCAAAGGTACCCACTAAAATAAAGTGATCCGATACATATAATTGAAATTGTCTCAACGTGATCTTTTTAGAAATGAGTAGCAGCAACAGCCACCCCAAACTACCATCAATCCCCTTAACTTCTCATCGGAACAAAACATGGAGAGGAAGAAGAAATCTAATGCAAGCATTAAGATATTTCAATTTCAGACTAATTATAGCAACAAGATTTCGTGTGCACAGTAACTTTGAAACACACAGTTAACTTATTTACTTCGGTTGTGTGTAGGTAGTTATGTCCTTGCTAAAAGGTGTCGCATTGTTCTATGTTCGCAATTTAAGGTGGCATTTTACCCTGTCAACCCCCACGGTCGGTCGATATAAAAAGTACATGTGTATTGCTTCTCGTCCCTTTATTCACTGCAGGAGTTTCAAGCAAATCCGGGAGTGGCAGTAAAGAATCCTTGCTTGTGGGTCAAAAACAGATGTATCTTTATTTATTTTCCAAAAAAATGTCAACGTAAATGGCCAATGTCCTATATACAGGACATACTGTACCAGACGTACACCAGTACATAAATTAATTTCTTCATTTGTTTCGAATATGTGTTCCATATATAAGAAAATATATAGCATTCAATCAAATATATGCAGAACAATTATGGCACCAAATGGGCTCCCCGTTTCCTATAATGAGAGCATTTAATTTTATACATACAAACAACATTTACCAGGTGCGTAAATATGAAACCGGAATTTATGTACAGAGAAGACACAATGATTGGATGACAATGCTAAGAATTATTTTATTCGAAGTATTGGCCATCGCTAGCGATACATTTCTGCCATCGTTCCGGCAATGTGTGGATGCCAGACCAAAAAAAAACTGTGCCTCTTGTGCTACAAACCAGTCATCAAGTCATTTTCGTAAGATGCGAAGCGCTGGTCAGCAAGTGCGTGTCCCATGGATGCAAATAAGTGAAAATCGGAAGGCGCCAAGTCTGGTGAGTTAGCCGCATGCGGAAGGATTTCCCAACCAAACGTCGCAATCGTTTCCTTGACCGATTTTGCTGGGTGGGAGAGTGCATCGTGAAACACAATCACTTTATGTTGTCTTTGGTCATATTCTGGTCGTTTTTCACGCAAAACTTGATGAAAATCGATAATTTGTAGTCGGTAACTTTGGGTATTAACGGTTTCGCCAGGTTTCAGCAGTTCATAATAGAGCACTCCCTTCTGATCCCACCAAACACAAAGCATTGTCTACCGTCCATAGCGATTTGGTCTTGCAGTCGATGTCGCCGGTTCTCCTGGAGTTACCCATGATCTTTTACGCTTAGGATTCTCGAAATAGATCCACTTCTCGTCACCAGTCACAATTCGATGCAGAAATGATTTCCTTTTGTACCTGGCGAGCAGAATTTCGCAAGTGGTTTTTCGGTTTTCCTGCTGTCGTTCAGTAATGCATGTGGAACTCATTTTCCCATCTTCTGAATCTTGCCCATGGCTTTTAAACGTGTGGAAACTGCTTCTCGTGTCACATTTAATTGATCCGCGAGTTGTTGTTGCGTTTGAGTGTCATCCTCATCCAACAACGCTTGCAATTCGCTGTCTGCAAACTTTTTCGGTGGTCGTCCACGTTCTTCGTTTCTCACGTCAAAATCGCCACTTTCAAATTCTGTAAACCACGTATAGCACTGTGACTTACCAAGAGCATGATCACCGTAAGCTTCGACAAGCATGCGATGCAATTATGCAACAGTTTTCTTCAAATGGTAACAAAAAATCAATGCTGTCCGCACATCGTAGTTTGTAAGTACAAATTGCACCATGTTCAACGCTATTAAACACTGCACTATGACATGAAACTTGTCTGGTTGTGAGTTGCAAATCGTCATCAGCAGTCAAAACAAGCAAGTGGCGCCAAGGACGCAGTTTTACGGTAACCACAGTAACAGCTAATGCCGTCTATGCACAAATTCCGGTTTGATATTTACACACCTGTTTTGCTACTGAGTAAACTTTAAGTCAAACTATCATTACTGCAGAACATTTTGTTTACCTCTTCGCTCTGAAATACATACTATTATTATAGAAATGTCCAATTTGGGACTTCATCTAAGCTACCATAACGCATGAAGTTGATGCATTATTGTACTGTAAACTAGAATAACGTACGTAATTGTGAGAATCAAAGTTAATTTGTTCTTACCGTCCATCGTTGAGTGATTTTGAGAGATACTTTCATACACTGGTGCAAAGAGGTTTCTCCATTGTTTTCGATATTAAATTCTCCAGAGACTTCAGAGTAAATATCATCTGGCCAGAATTGTGGAGCGTCCTGCCGGAAAAAGATATGAAAATAAACTTTACTCTTTACTTCAATCGGTGATATTGAGAGTGGATAGCACTTATAGAGTGGAAACACAACAAAGCTAAATGAAATTATAAATATATCTTTAGAGCATAATATAACAGATAGCTCTACCTAATATTTTGTTTTCGCATCTTAAGATTTACAGTATGCACCAAAACAAACAGTACTGAAATGTACACATGTCTAACGCGCATGCACTTTGTGGAAACAGTTCGTGATGAATTTTGTAGTCCTTAGTTGCGTTAAGAGTAGCGCAGAGTTCAGTTAGCGTGGCGATAATGATCGTAACAACAGAGGAGAAGGTGTTTATCATGAAACATTATCTCCGGTCATATGAAATGGCTCGTCAGAATGGGTTGACCTTCATTATTGACCCATTCTTGTAGGATTTATGTCGTTTTTTGACGTGTGAGAAACCTGCCAGAGTAGCGACAGTGGATACAGCAAGACGTAGCTATAGCATACAGCGCAGGGGGTTCACTTGTCCTTGTGCAACATCACTTTAAAGATCGCTTAATTTCCCTTGGAACGGCATTTCCGTATCCTTCCTACTCTCGGATCTCATGCTCCCGATTCATACATACGAAAGAATCCGTTTTTCGGTCGGATGATACGCCTAGAAGTTTACCGGAATTACGGGAGAAAACAAAAGCGTTTTTCGTCTCGTTGCAACAAGATGATGTCATTTCAATGCTATTAGTTTCGTCACATACAGTATTTCTTCCACCTTTCATCATACAAGTTTAAAACGAACAAGCACTGGGTAACTTGCGTAATGTATTTAGTTCTAAATCATACCTTTAAATCTCAGTCTTAGAAGAATTATCTTGGTACTTTCCCAGCAAACTTTGCAAACTAGCTAAAATATTTGGAGAATTTATACGATAAAGTTTTTTGTCGACAACAATACAACGATAGGGTTTTACATTGATTTATACTTGTTTCCAGTTCATATATTAATTATTTTCCCAACAAAAAACTGGAACAGAAATATTAAAATATAACTCATCAAAGAACATTACAGTAGTAATGTTTGAATAAAAAAACAACTTGAAACAAAAATAAAGCTTATGATAAACAATAAATAAAAATATATTCCTAATCAACAATTAGTATGTGTGCAACATTCAGCAATAATTTGTGGAGATTTAGCTGTATTTCTCAACAGACTTCTAGATCAACACTTACATTGATATATAGTACTTCAGTGTTCTTTGTTCATGATTAGTATACAGTATTTCTTTGCAAGAGGGCATACTAACCGGAGTGCATATCTTTATTTATAATCCTCGGTCGAAACACTAAAAGATACAATAATACATTGTTATGGTATAATTTATTGACATTGTTGAAATAAATGGAACTGTTAATCTCCTCTAAATTGATGATGAGTTTAGTAATGTACATGAATACAAATTTGGTTAATTTAGCAGGTTACGATAACTGTATTGCGGTATAGAAGGTAATGAATATCTTGTATAAAGATATATATACCGAATGTCAGTCACCGAATTCCTTGGGCTTAGGCGCAGGAGTTTTAGGTGTTTTAAGTCACCAGAAGTGTCTGTGCAGCGATCTAATTTATAAAAAAATACTTATCTTATTGCTTATAACAATGAAATAGATACATTGTTTCCATTTTCAAGTTTAAACAACAATCTGAAAAAAATAAACAATTTAGATTTTTAAATTTAAAATTGGATTGTTGTAAATAAATATATTTAAATTCCATATTTTAAAGCATTGTAATAATATGTGTAGTAGTATATGAAATAGTGTTAGACGTAACAGCAATAGTTGTAGTGGTAGTTGTAACACAAATAGTACTACCAGTAGTATTTGTAATTAGTAGTCAACATATTTTAGTCACCCCACACCAACGGGCGGATACTTTGGCTTGTAAATAAATAGTTTAAGATTTTCACATTCAAATTTTGATTGCTGTAAACCAGCAAAATTTATATTGAATATTTAAAAGGCGATTAAATATAATATTATTTAAAAAGTTGTAAAGGCAGTTCTAGTATTTTAAGTATTAGAAATACCAGTAACAGGTAGTTGTTCTACTATTAGTTGTAGCGTTAGTAGTAGTTGTAGTAGTAATCGTAGTAGTAGTAGTACTATTTGTAGTTGTAATAATAGTTGCAGTAGTAGCATTTGTAGTAGTAGTGGTAATAGTAGTAGTAGTGTTAGTAGCAGAGTAGTAAGAGTTGTATTTGCAGCACTAGTCCCAACAGCTGCATCATTGGTGGTAATAGTAGTAATAGCTTTGGTAACGCATTTTACTCCGCACCAACGGGGGGCGGATACTGCAAATTATTAGTAACATTTATGCACTATAATAAGGCAAATGATTTATTGCAGAAGTAGCAGTACTTGATATAAAACGGGAGATCCTATCAGAAAGATCAGTACGGGATATAAAACGAGAAATCCTACCAGAAAGGACAGTACTAGATATAAAACGATAGATCCTACCAGAAAAAACAGTATAGGGTATAAGACGAGACATCCATCCAGAAAGAGCAGTATGGGATATGAAGAAATCCTACCAGT
>JAGDQP010037445.1:0-18616 GCA_022664845.1 Lepisma saccharinum | reverse complement strand
TGCAGGGCATCGGCCAGTTCTGTGAGAGAGGATGGAGGTGGAAATCGTCGCCGGAGTCGTGTTTCCAAGATGGACCACAGATGTTCAATTATGTTGAGATCTGGGGATTGGGCGGGCCAGGGGAGGTGTTGAACTTCATCCCGATGTTCCTCAAACCACGCTGCAACAACTCCAGCTGTGTGAATGGGTGCATTATCATCCTGGAATATGGCGTCATTGTCCGGGAACAACATCCGGACCATAGGATGCAAGTGGTCTCCTAAAATTGCGACATAATCGTTGGCAGTGATGCGTCCGCGAAGTGTGACCACAGGACCCAATGAAAACCATGATATTGCGGCCCACAGCATCACCGTGCCGCCGCCATGTTTCACAGTTGGGCGGAGACACTGCAGATCATACGCTTCTTTGGGCGTTCTCCACACATAAACACGGCCCGTGGTTTGGAATAGGGTGAATGGTGACTCATCCGACCATACCACACGTTTCCAGTCGTCAACGGTCCAAGTTGCATGGTCGCGGCACCATTTGCGGCGTGCTAAAGCGTTCTGGTCCCTGATGAGAGGTTTGGCCCGTGCAACACGACCCCGTAAGTTCATGTCATGTAATTCGCGGCGGACTGTGATTGTCGAAACAGGTTGGGGGAGGTGCTGATTGAGTTCCTCCGTCACTTGCGCCGCACTGGCACGACGGTTCCGCGTGACAATGCGCTTTAATACCCGGCGTGTCCTGTCACTGATGCTTTTCTTCCGCCCACTGTTCCGCTTCCCCGATGTGGTTTTCCCGTGTGTTGTGTAGGCCGTCATCACCTTCGACACTGTCCCTGGCGACACACCTAACACACTAGCCACTGCCGTCACACTCACTCCACATAACCGCGCACCAACAATTTGCCCTCTTTGAAACTCTGAGAGGTCTCCCATTTTACACTACCTCCGTCTGCTGCAGCCACTGCACACTCCTGTTCCACGACGCCTGACGTAGTATGGAGACCGACCTAACACACCACCACCAGCAGTCCGGCGCTGCGGTCGCCACGACACCACTGCCAACCCATACATCTGACGTGTTGCCAACTACAGGTGTTTCCATTATTCTGATAAGCATCTGTACATTTCTTTTGAGCATAGGAAGTTCCTCAGTTCCTATATACAGCAATCGCCTCTGCACCCTTGCATTTTTAACTGAGAAGCAAACTGGACGTTTCCTATCAAATAATGCAACCTCACATAGCAAAGTGTCGTGGTCTTCCTTACTTTGATATATTTTAAGGTTTAGTTCCTATTAGGGTTGCCACCTTTTAATGAATAAGTTTACGGGACATGCGGAAAACAAGAAGGGGTAACACGAAAAAATACGATACAAATTTCAAATAATCTAAAATGAATACCTCTGTACTATTATATGACTACCCGAACAACTTACCGTAAAACCTGTTCACGCTCGTAATTTTTATCTAAAACACGGGATAGGTGGCAACCCTAGTTCCTATTATATTTTTCTGCTTCTTCTGAACACTTGAAAATTTTGACTTAGGCCTTTTCACTTCAGTGCGATTCAATTATAACTCCACGCTATTTGCTTTAGTCCATGGCACTTCATCTGAACGTAAAACATACGGTTAAACTTGCACTGTAGCAGTGTGGTCGGATACAAACGCATACATGTGGTGAGCGTTTTTTAACCTTTGTTAAAAAATCTAAACCCCTTCCTTTCCTGCCAATTTCTTATTTTTTTTTTTTTTCAGATTACAAGAAATAACTGTTTGTGGGTCAAGAACCAAAATAGAAGCTAATATTTCAAACATGATGCGAAATCGCTGAGATATGGGAATTTTCCCCACTGAAGATTTTGAGACCAATTCTTCCCCCTACAGACAGTTTGCTGGGTGGGGGAAAATAGATTGAGAATGTTATTTTTTTACCCTTGAATTTTGTATACTTTTACATATGGGAACATTTAATTCACGTATTTCATTAGGTACTGGAACGACACATTTTCCGTATAATATTCTGTATCAACCTCACAATCCCTCTACGACCATATTATTACATTTTCACATATTTTCTTCTGTCTTAAAGGCAGAATAAAATATATACTCCTGCACCAAATCACCCAGACATTCCCCTTTCTGACGACTTGCATGCTCCCTTATTATCTACCAAAATGTACACACATTTCTTGACTTAACAGGGCTCCATCAATGTCCTAGGCGAGAAGATAACTGCACATCTCTTGTAAAAATGCGCTTCTTCATCCTCATCAGTATGATAACTAACATCATTACCATCAGAACAAAGAAAATAGATTTATGTAACCTTCGTTAGACGTCCTGAGATCCTTATTTTCCCATAATTCTTGACATTCCTTCCGAAATAGAAAATACGTAAAACTTTTGTTGTGACTAGATCCAAAATATGGAACTCCCTTCTGCCAGAACTCAGACGGATACAATCCAGTGAAACACTCAAAAGAGAAATAACCTTCTACACTAATGAAATTACAGTACAAATCTGTACAGTCTGTGGCCAGATTACAGTACAAATCTTCAAACCATTACTGGTGATGTAAGATTAAACCATTACCGTTGTGTTTGTCAAACAAAAATTGGATACAGCTTCAACGTTTCAAAACAAACGAAATACATTTTCATGGAAAACACCTAAAAGAAAATATGAAACAAAAGGAAGAGGGCAAGGCATAAGTACAGGATAATCAAACATTCATACTTGTCATCTTCTGTACATTTCCTTTACCTTGTCCTTTTCTTTATTTCTCTTATTTTGATTTACGTTGCTTCCTGAAGATGTATCTTGTTGGAGTTGAAACGTCAAACTGTCGTAAATGTTCTTATCACAAACACAACGGAGGTTATACTTCATTCACGCTAAATTTGCACAAAAATATAGTACAAGAGTCATTATTTCTTGGATTTTGTGTATAGTAAAGCCCAGTTCTCATAGTACACTAACCTACGAGAATCTACAAATAGATCTGATATTTTCAGAACACATGCGAAAGACAAAACCAAGGAAGAAAATGAGCCTTGTACTAGTTCATGGTGCTAAGTTAGAGCAATATGAAGTATAAATACACGCCAAGCACACTGTACATACCATTACAGTTATTATTGACGCCTTCTTGTGCATCATGGTTAAGCAAAAGGTGAATATTTAATCCAAGTATGACTATCATGTAAAATTGAAATTAATGTAATTAAGTTGCTTTCCACATGAGAAACGTGTCAATAATATACGCCGTACTATAACTCAATAGCTTGCGATACTTCTGTTTGAATCAATATGCACACACGTGAATTATAAATACAAAACTGAAAAGAATTATTTAGTGGAAAATGAAACATATTTCTCAACACGATAAGTAAATAAATAAAACTGTTTTCTTCTTGTTTGAGTACATATTTAGAAAGAATAATAAGCTAGAAATTTTACATCTAGAAGGTACAAATAGCACTATGTGGAGGGGTAGAAGGTACAAATAGCACTATGTGGAGGAAAACTATTAGATAAGTTAGAGTAAGTCAAGTTAGAAAAAATATTTCGGTAAGTTATTCGTCATATAACACTATGACAAACCGCGCAATTAAAAATCAAATAAATATCTGAAGAAATGGAATTCTAAGGATCGAAGTGTAGAAGAAAGATAGGAGAGTACTTAGAATTACGAAGCTTTGATAAATATTTCCGCATTATACGGTCCAGATATTTACGATTACGGATTTACAATAAACTTGCACTGATCTGGATGTAAAATAAGACCGTAAAAATCAAGAGAAAAGTTCAAATTTCCTTTTTGTTAAACAAGAAAAAGAACGTACACAGGAAAAATTAAACGTTTTCATAGGATACTTATTTTCAAAACAAAAGCTTGTAGTCATAAAGAAGCCTCAGAAGCAGGTACTGCCATCTCTTAGCTATCTGTTGAACTAAGTACTGTCTGAGAAGAGATAAGATTGGAGAAACGTTGTTAAACGCAATCTTCGATATCTAACATAATTTTTCTAACTTATGTCAGTGAATATCAAAATGCGAATATATAAAAATGTAAAAATATCTAACCTAACCTAATCTAATGTAACTTGTAAAATGTAAAAAAAAAAATGAATCTAAAGGAAGTGATTCTTTATTACTACAAAGAAAAAATGTAGTTATTTTTTTTAAAAAAAAATATCATCTTTCCAGGAATCGAACACGGGTCTCCTGACCAGCAGTTCACCAAGCTGTCAATCGAAAACGGTTGATTTCCCACAGTCTTTTATCCTTGCCTGTATTCTCAATACGTACTTAAGCAGTGTGGTAGCAGGTAGTTATATAGGACACCAACAGATGGCAATCCATACTACGGGGACATTTTACGACTTTCAAGCTCTCTATTTTGAAATGCAATACACGAAGAAGTCTCAAAACTCTCAAAACAAGACAATGATGAGAAATAGCTCTTATCTTTTGTTTAACAAGTACTATTATTCGATTCAATAAATGAGTTAGAAGTTTCTGACCATTATCTTCAGCATTGTTCATCCTTTGGTTTTATTTCAAGTAACTAACCTTGTTTTTAATTTTCCTCCTGATCTTCTTTAGCGATTTTTCTTCTGCCTTCGTGAGTGGAAGCCTCGTAGGAATTGGGTAGCCTTCTGCGACCAGAGTTCTCTTCTCCTCCTCCGTTAATATCAACATCCCTGTTGAACCCTTCTGTAATGAAAGAAAGAGGGGAAAAAGGAAATGAAGATTGTTACTAATCGTAGCAAAGTAATAACGGATTATGATTTATTTACAAGAATATTTAAATCAATTTACAAAATATTTGTCCATTCAATATGCAAAGAGGAATGTTTTACACAACAAGAGAAAAGAGCAACGATTTTCATTGTGGAGAAGTGATTTTCATTTCTTCCTGATTTTCTTTGTGCAGAATCGCTTGACAATCGATGATTTTCATTGTATAGAAATAATCGATTATCAATGATTTTCGTTGTGCAGAAGTCATTTTGCAAAAATGGTCATAGTCCGTTGTCTTGATTGGGTATAAGTGATCCCAATGCTCAGTCAGGGATAGGTGAGGAGAAAGGATGTGCAAAAGTGTCAGTCAGGACCTAATTTGAAGGTACCATCGCGACATTTGTCTAGTGTCATTGATGGGAAAACCCTGGAAAAACTATAGTAAGGATGGTCGGCCACTGGGATTGAACCCAACACCTCCAGAATGCAAACCCAACGCTCTACCACTGAGCTACAGCCGCTCCGTTTCTACATAAAGAAATAAATAATCAACAGAAATAATCAACAATGAATCTTCATTATGAAAAAACACTTCAGTCTGATTTTAATTCTGCAGAAGTGGTGGAAAATCACTTCACTAAGCAGAAATGATCGAGGATTAAATCGAAGCGTCAGGATTATATTGTCGTATCTTATAATTCAATTCCTGTGGAGATACAACAGTATAGTTCTCAGGTATCGAAATATTTTCATTGTGCAGGACTGATCGATACTTCATCCTGTAGTAGTGGTCAAGTATATGTAATCTTCATTGTACAGAAATGATCAATAATCAATTATCTTCACTGTGGAAAAACGATAGATCAATGATCTTTTCTGTGCAGAGCTGATCGTCAATGCATTCTGCAGGAGTTGTCTTTATTGCGTAAAAATGATGGACAATCGATGATCATTATTATTGTGGAAAAATAATCGACAATCTTTATAGTGCAGAAGTAATTGGTAGTTGATAATTTACTGCAAAGAACTGACCAATAATCTCCATTCAGGAGAGACCCATTTTTTGTTTTCTTTTAATGTAGGATAACGAAAAGAGCTACAAACGAAATACTGAAAACGGTGAATAAGAAATAGAAGATTAAAGGGTAGCCTTTTCATGTGGCCTCATCTTTAACTACTAATAGTACAAAGTGTATTCAAGTAGCAAAATACCGCCATCACGAGCCAAAACTTTCCAAAATTATTTTTTTTTCTAATCTCTTTTATAACTTTCCTACTACATACAAATATTTACTAGCTTCACAATAATAATGAAGCTATGCACGAAATGTTATTGCACTTACTGTATATTTTTTTCTTATTTGCTTGTACTGCTTATGTGTCAGTGATTCATGAAGGATTTTCAAGTCAAAATGGCAGGGTTTACGACTGTAATTAATTTTTTTGTCTATTTTTCTACAAAGGATTTTTAATTTAAAGTAGAGACGTAGTGTGTTGGATGGAGAGAATAATGATAAATCACTGTTACATATATTTATGAATCGACGTTGCTCTATCTTGCATACTCAATGGACAAACTTCCAGTGGCGGCTCGTCAACAGAAGCTGGTGAAGTTCCACTTCACTTATCACACATTTACTAAACAAAAATATATATTTTAAAAAATAATTATATAAATTTTATCAATTGAGGCCAAAACAAATCTGCTGGCAAGTCAATATTATAAATCAAGCTAGTTTCTTAGATTGTTAAATGGAGGAGTTAAAGTAATTTAGCTAAGCCTGAAAACCCAGGATAATGGTAAATAAACGGTTTTTACCAGTGTGTGTTTTTTTGGTAAACGTTTACCAATCTTTGGGATCACGAGCAGCCACTGCAAACAACTTATAAATAATGTAACAGAGCAACGAACATTGACTAAAACAAAAAGCGCTTATGATAGAAGCACGCATTCACACAAACTGAGAGAAAGAAAGCGATAGAGGGAAACACAAACATCATTAATCAGCTATGTAAAACAAAACATAATTAAATTATATTTAAGTGAATTAAGTCGTAGAACAAATGAGGCGTATGCGCGAACAAACGTCTATGTGACATTTTTGTGTAAGTGGAGTTATTTACGAAACAAAGGTTTCTGATGTGTCCTTGATATGTGTTTGCACTTGGTTTGAGCATATTGCAACAAATGGCCTCGGTATTCAGAATTATCTGGAGGGAAATGCACTCGAAAAACCTGGAACAAAAGTCTATATTACTTGCTCTTTCCTTGAGTGAGCGCACGCTTAAACAGTGAATTGGATTTATGGAACAGAAGTCTATGTTACATCATACAGCGCTACCCTGCTTTGCGGAAAAGATTCAACTTCCTTGCCGTTTTTCTCAATACTTGCAAAATGTAACATAGACGTTTGTTCGCGCATACGCCGCAAATATAGAGAAACAAGAAACGAAACTTTGGGAGAAAAGAAGAAACAATATGCCAAACACAAAGATAAATATTAAAAAAAGAAAACAAAACAAAACAATAACACACAAACATCCATATAGCACAAACAGAAGTTTTCAAGAAGCATCAAACAGTAAAATTAAACAAAAATGTCTATAAAGTAATGCCAAAAAAGAATATTTAGATGCACTCAAAACTCCACAGAACACACGGACATATAAACACACATTTATATAGAACAGAAAGTACATTATTATTGTTTGAATTATTCTTAATGACCTAAACGATTTTTTTTTTTTTTTTTGGTAAGAAATCTACATTTTTGTTAAAGTTAACTCCGAAGCACTGCATTCAATGGAGCTTCACCCTAGGACCACGCGAAAAGAAAACGAGTGTGCTGGCCACTGTCAACCAGAGCCTAGCGCGTTTTTATTTTTATTATTATTATTATTAGCCAATTGAAAATTCTATTACTGAATCAACCAACTAATTTTATGGGGCGGGAGTTTTAAAATCTCAATTTCAATCTCAACTTTCAATGTCACAGAGTTACATGAGTTATTCTAATAAAGAATGTGTCCCAATTTGAAAGGTAAAGATATGATTTTGTATTCTTGAAGTACACATAGAATTTCATAACAAATTATCTTCAATTGGCACCAAGCAAGAGTTTGCATATGAAACTAGCGGAATAAAAATTACCTAACGGACGATGACAAAATAAAAACACTAACGTTAAAAGCACTATTGAGAAAATGGAAGTCGGTGGCCACGGCTGGGAAAGTGAAAGAGTTCGGTGAAGAGTCTCGTTCATAAATTTCCTATAAAGTAATTTATTAACTCTCACAAAAGACTCTATTATCAGTCTTACAACGTAAGATACCAACAGAGCTCTACAATATACCACAGAAAACATAAATCATCTCTTTCACAATAAACAGGATATGAAGAACATAATAAAACAAACATTACACACAAAACAACACAAAGGAAAATACTAAAGCAGAAGTGCATGCAGTTTATGAAAAAACACTGTGAAGGGTATTCCAATATCCAGCAATGCATTGATATCTGGTGTACAATATAGCAATGAACAATATTTGTAATGATAACAATACAAGTTGTGTATTGTTTGTATTGTTTATAGTTGTTTATATTGTTTGTGGTTGTTCATATTGTTTGTAGATTGTAGTGATAAGTTAATCAAAGTAACATAATTATCCTAATTCAGTGTACATGGAGAATTTTGCGATATTCCTCTTTACCAAATTTAAACGCTTGAAGACGGATCTTATTATTCTTTGGTTTCTCGTTGTTTTCTAGCCATAGAATACACTTTACAGTGTTTTTCACATAGAAAGGACAGCAGAAAAGAAGAAATTCACAGGAGTTTCCGAATTTAGACCCAGTCAAGCGATCAAAATAACGGAATATTTAATCCCGATTATATATAAATTCCAGATGAGTTCTTTTCAAATCTTTTAAATGAGGGCTGATTTTCATTAAAGCTTGCGTTGTTTGCGATTTGGGTGAGTGCCCAATTGAAACACGTGTTTTATTGCGTGTTCTAAGTGTAACACGTGTTTCAATTGGCTATTCACCCAAATAACAAGCAAAGCAAACGTTCATGAAAATCAGCCCTGAATTCTTCAAAAACTAACCTAAAGAATGCAATATCAACTAAGGACCAGATAACCAAGTAACCAATCAATAATCATCTTTGTAGCTTTCTTGTTTCTCTATCGCTTTGCTTAATGTTGAGAAAATAATACAGAAAATAATGAGACATACCAAACAAAATGAATTAGAACTGGTTTGAACAGATAAACATAATTTTGACAAAAATGTTTAAGCCTTCATATGCTATGCGTGTTCCTTTGAAATAACTTATTGAGAATGAAAAATTAATAGTTGTGAACTGAATATATTAAGATTAGTTTATATCTAGAAAAGTGCTATTTTCGTATTGATAATTCTGTATATATTTTCAATTTTACGTTGTAGTTCCAGAGCCTGCTTTACAACGACTATAAATGCGATTTACGCAGGAGGAAAATTAACCACTAACCTATCTCTTTTGGTGATAAACTGTTTATTTTGTTTGGACATTAAAATATTTTAACTTGCACAATATGAATTTTGTAAGAGCGATCATGGAATCTTGTATGGAACTTGTGTATTGTAATACCAAATTTGACGTATAGAGGTTGGAATAAAATTACTATTATTCGCCTTAGAATTGATTTGCCTATAATGAATAAACAGGGATCTTATTGAATAGTGTAATACAAACTAATTTAGAAATATTTACTTTATAATTACGTATATTATAATTCAGAGCATGAAAGAATGTTTACTGAAATCATTATGAAACATTCACCAATAGCCACGTTATATGGATTGTTCGTCGAGTACAATATTTCGCGTTACGAATATAGTCCCGAACCTCCTTAGTAACAAAAAATATTTGGGACAACGTTGATTTTTCATAATGTATGATTGAAAAACGGTTGGTCCAACGTTGTCGATGTCCACTTTGTCAACTCTTTTCCAACCAACCATTTCCCAATTGCATAACAAGGCTGATTCAATGCTGAAGTTAGTTCTAAAACAACAAGAAATTAATCAAACTAAAATTTATGGTTTTTCACAACGTTGCAACATAACCATTTTGAAACGAATATTCAACCATGCGCACAATTTTCCAACGTTGGGCCAACCGACTGTGCTACAGGGGCTATTCAGTCAGTAAAAGTAATCTGTACTACTCGAGTACTCGATGGAAAACCAAAAGACGGAAAACAGATTGACAAAAACTCGTTAAAAACTCCAAAACGCCATTAATTCGGAAACTCCTGTGTTTTGATTAGTTCAAAGTACAGACAACTGAAATCAAGTGTACAGTACAAACGTGATACATGCACGCACAACTAGCTATAAAGTATAACTTTTCGCATTGCAATGTGCTTGTTAATGATAAAAGATTACTAATCCTTTCCCTGGTTAAGAAGGGTGTGAGCTTAATAGTAAAGCCCCGAGACATTAGTAAAGCATATATCCTCTAACATACAGTTGTTCTCTTTTTCTCCATACTAACAGGCTGATTGCTGATCAGTGGCGTCTGGATCGGCTGCCTGCTCGACGAGTTTGCCGGTGACACAAAGAGACGCGTTGTGGATTGTTGTCGACTTTGCTGCCTGGACGATGTGGCACTTGTTGTACTGGAGAGGATATTGTTACTTCCTGGTGAAGCAGGATGGTGAATCGGAGATAGATTTCCTTCACAGTCGCTTGTGGTTGATGATGGAGGCGTAGGTGGCAGTGAAAACCCTGAAATAGTAAAAATAGTTAAACACATGTGCTAATTTAATAAAATTAAAAACTATAACGATGTTACACTGTCTATATGTCACTGAAAATTCAGTCTTATTTACTCAGGTACAATTGCATTGTATTGAACGCAGCGTCTATAAAACTAATCATTATGTTCTTAATGTATTATCCCAAGTCTGAATGATGACAAGAACTATTCTGTAAACTATTATGCACAAAAGAAAACAACATTGTATAAATATTTCTAAACTATTATCTTAGTTTATATATTGCTAGTTATAACAGAATATATATTGGTATGTCAGAATCTTGATCATTCGAATTTTGGAATTATCCAAAACGGTAAATCTCATTCGAAGTGGTAAATCTCATATTCAAGAGGTAAATCTCATTCAAAGTGGTAAATCTCATTCAAAGTGGTAAATCCCATAAAAAGTGGTAAAATTCATTCAAAGTAGTAAATCTTATTCAAAGTGGTAAATCTCACATATAATTACGGCTGCAGTTTTCGTGATAGTATACCACCAGCTTTTGTGTTGTTCTTTTTTGTCTACTGAATTTTCTATTTTACATATTAGATATAAATTGTAATTGTTAAGCAATTACGTGTGCGTATGAATTTGGTTTATGGAACTTTAAAAATTTCAATGTGTAAATAAATATAGAATTAAGGATAATCCGCAATTTCGATCATCCTAAACGAAACTAGTCTCATTTATTATAGTACTCACGTGTTTACTTTTTCTTCTGAAATGGGAAACTACTATTACAATTCCAATCTTTAGATTAATATAATCATAGTCGGAACTTAACATTAAAAGTAAGTATAAGGAAAGTAAAAAATGTAAAAAATAAGGATATGTGCAAAAAAGAAAGAAGATGCTGATGTGAACATAATATGTGAATGGTATATGGCATGTGAATGGTACACGATATGTGAAAGATATCTGACATATGAATACTATATGACGTGAATGGTATTCACATCAACATGTCTTCTCTTTTTTGTACATATTCAGATATTCTTCTCCTCTTTTACAGAAAGTTCTGATGATGATTACGTTTTTAACCGAAACGTTAGCAATGTAATAGTTCTTTCCTATCTCAGATCAAAAGAAAATGTACACGTAAGTACTGTCATTGCATTGCGCAACATGAACAAATATGAGTCTCATTTAATTCGGATATACGATTTTGTAGTGTATACAAGTGTGTAGGCCTATATATCGGAATTGGTGTATCAGTGGTCCTCAGTTTGATTCCCACCCAGGGCATCGTTGTTTTTTTTATACATTATGTTTTTCTCTCTTGTCCTGTCAAGGCTATTTGAACTTTAATTCTTGTAAACAGGGCGGTTTGATTCAACCTTTTTGGCTTGGTTTGGTAAGCTTGCATCAAGTTGTCCCACTTGTCAAAGAAAGTTTGATTCACTTTCGAGCCATGTCAAAATGGCTACGAGGGTATACTGTACAATATATCACGCTTATAACTGGACACACCTATGAATCTAAGTGTACCTTTAAAATGTTAAATAAAGTTTACAAGCATAGACGAATTGAATACACTGTAAAAAATTCACGAAACAGAATTCCAGTATTCAACAGCCTGGAAATAGTATTTAAAGTTATACAAGGTAGGAATATCGGCTCAATATTCAATAACGGTTTAACATCAACAATCATGTGCCTTAATAATCACACACATGCAATACATTTGTTCGTTGTTGACATATTTTCCAACTTCCGAACTTAATATCTTTTGAGAGCCGCAGGTTGCTAGAACAATAAAAGTAAATAAATAAATAAAAAAATAAATAAAACATGCCTTAGATGTCACACAGATACATAAGAACAGACAATTTTATTGTGGTACACAAATAAACCAAGATGACCCTATAATTTCATAGCATAATTCATATTTAACATAACACCTAACACTTAAATAATTATATTAGAAGAATAAGAATATGAAAAAGATAACATCATTCGAGATTTTGAATGAAATAATATACCTTGTATATACAAAATTTCTATTCTACTGTTCACTCAAAGGATTTTTCCTGGATTTCTAATCAATTTATGAACGTAAACAGTCATATTTACCGGAAATTCTCAACAATGGATAATTAACAAAGACATCTAAAAAGATAGCATCCTACAAATAGTAGGCCCCTAAATAATTTTAGCCGACTTTCTTGCAAACATGACTGTAGTACTGAAGGTATTCATTTCATAAATTATATTACAAATCATGAAAAACAAAAGAAAGACAAGTGCTATTACAATTTTTTAATAGGCCTACGTCAAAATGTAGCCATTCTGTAGTTGCCAAACTTACTCTTTTGTTTGGGTTTATATATTTCTTTTTTAATATCAAATTCCTGGCAAAGTTGGAGCTCCTATAAGATTTTTCTAAAAAGAGTTTAGCACTTTTTAAAACTACTGGACCGCGCATAGCACATCCTTTAAATGGTATACAAGTTATACATCAGAAACGCGCCATATAGCGACAACAAGCGTATAAAACTGAGTTAAAACCTTTGATCTCTATCTAAAAGCGATACTGGACTGATCAGTGTCAACAACTTGATGGATATATGAAGCCAAAGGGCGGAGGGGACAGTTAACCTCGATTGTCCTACCTTATTATTTATGTCTCTAAAAAGTAAATATTATTTACAGCGTGTACTATTATATTATATGTACAGTCCGGTACATGTATAACTCTAAAATTAAGATCTATATTGTTTTTTTAAAAAAAAAGTGGTACGCATAGCGACAGCAGGTGTAAAAACTGAGTTAGAACTGAAAATTCGGTCCAAATTTGTTTCGACTGGAAGTGAACAATCGAGGTTGAATTTTCGACACTAGCCGATCACTCCAGTATTGTTACGTAGAGCTCGATGGTTAGAACTGAAAGTTTGAATCCTGCGGATTAAACTGGAAGTGATCAACGAGTTTAACGAATTGTATCTAGCTTCATATACTTTTAATGCAATCGATCACTCCAGGTTGTTGTTACAGTACAGCTCAATGATCAGTACACAAAAGCAGAAATCTTACCTGACTGATTTGAATCAACTTTTAGGTTTAATTTTGGTATGACAACTCTGTTCTGTTGGATGAATGTGTTAGTCCGTGCTGTGAGAAGGATGGTAGGCTGTTTGAGTAGACTTTGCTGTGATCCCAACTGAAAAAAAATAATAATAAAAAAAAACGTAAGTAATATTCGTATGTATGCATAAATAAGAACAAATCTTGAATTTTTATTATCGTAATTAGGTATCTCAAACTCAAACAGAACTGGGTGGGGAGAAAGCGTATTGGAAGACAGACAGCCAGGGCCTAGTTTGTAGGTACCATCGCAGCCTGGTATTACTGGAAAGACCTCAGTCAGGAAGGGGGCCGCTGTGATCATTCCAAGGATCTTCTGATTGCTAAGCCAGCGCTCTACGACCGCTCGCTAGTATATTTCTAGTTTTTTTTTTAAAAAAAAAAAAAAAAAAATTTAAAAAAAACGCTTTTGTTTTCAGAAGGACCATAACCGATTTTTTATTAAATGCGTCCAGCATGCTGCATTAGAATACAGGTTATAACAACAGTACTTTTTGTCCTGTGGTTGTTTTTTAAAATAGTAATAGAGCTCTTCCTGTTTGTATCGCATTAACATTTCGCTAATAAGTCATTTGTTTACAACGGTAGAAAGATTTAGGCATTTACCGCAATTAACTGATTCATGGAACTGCGCAATTACTTTTCAACAACGTCTGTAGTACAAAAAGCAAAACAAAAAAAAACGCATGTATACATTCTTAGATAAACACAATACCATGTTAATTTCATTACTATAAGTGGTATCATACTGAAAACCACAAGAAAACGCCTCGAAATACTGTCTTTACACCAAAATTGCAATAACAGATTCACAATGTTTTTATGTTATGAGTTTTTGTTGATAAACTACAGGAATATTTCTAGAAATTAGTTTCCGAGGGGCTCAAAGGATTTGGTATGAAATATACAGAATATACAAGGTGATTCAGTGTCAGCCTTATAACTCGGAAAGTGTTTGATTGAAGAGTTTTAAAACAAACTAAGATAGCAAAAGTTCACATGTATAATTGAATTATATTAGGGAAATCAATGCCAACCAGGAAATATGCCTACATTCTGCGGGGGATCAAACTGTGTTATTATTATTATTATTACCGTATGCCTGGCGCTCTGAGGTGCACTCAGCCTCCTATTAAATTGAATACCAGAGTGTCCTTGGTATTCCTGGGCGTCTTGAGAAGGTAAATGCGGTCGACAGTGGAACTGACCACTCCACCTCACTTCGTACCGTAGGTCAAGAAAATATGGAGCGCTACCTCCACATCCCCCATGCACCGTTCACGGTGCATGCGTATCGCACAGGGGATAGTTTTACCTCTTTTATTATTATTATATGGACTGGAATATGAAAGTGTCGATCTTCCCAACGATCTCTTTACATCCGGCTTCCCATCCGAGCTAAATGGCCTGCCCACCTTAGTCGTCGCGATTTCATTATTCTTACAACATCGGGTGAGTCGTAGAGTCCATGAAGTTCTTCATTATGCAGTCTCCTTCACTCTTGTCACCTCGTCCCGTTTCGATCCGTATATCTTTCTCAAGAACTTATTTTCAAACACTCGTAAATTATGTTCGTCTCCTAGGGTTCGAACTCCAACTTTTGCAAGCGTCAAGTATTACCGGCAGAATAACCGTTCTGTATATTTTCAATTTCAACTTTCTTGATATTAGTCGCGAGGTTAGGAGTTTCTGGACTGAATAGAAACATGCGGTGCCCGATACTAAACAACCTTTTATTTCTTCCGTTACCTCGGTTTTGCTTGTTACATATGCTCCCAAGTATTTAAATTTGTTTACTTTCTCTTTCTTCTCATTCTTAATTATTATGTAGCTACTTCCGTTATTCTCTGTTTCGGCTTGTTATCATGTATTTTTCTCTATTTACCTGTAGGCCTATCTCATCGCAAGCTTCAACTAACTCATCGGTGTTACTTTGTAGTGCATCTATATCTTCCCCATTCACTCTTACATGGACCAATTAACATGACTGACCTAGCATATCTAAAACTTCCAGAGTATAATAAAGGAAATATTTCCCCTTTTTAGCAAATAAGTACGAACTGCCCCCAGTTGAGATCGTCAAAAAATATTGATAAATTTGACATTTCTGAAGATAATTTGCCCAATTTTGATCAAAAAGTTAAGTATCATACTTGATGATGAAATTTAATTAGTAAGGAATTAATTAGTTTTGCCACTGAAGAAGTAAAATATGATTCGATATTGAATAATTAAATTAATGTATGAGTGTTAACACATTTTATGAGATATGTGTTAGAAGTTTTGTCAACTATATGAGTGAGTGATTTTTTTAAAAATATTTATTTATTTTTATTTTTTATGTATTATCACCATGTAGTTTTTATGTTATACTGCATGTTTTTTTTTTTTCATATTATATCTGTATACTCACATGTATTTATTATTATATTTTATGTTCTCATTCCGTTTTGTATCGGATGACATTGTATCGGATTCTTCTTCTGTATTGTCAGTAAGCCCAATAAATGAAATGAAATTATTGAAATATCCATTATTAACTTAACAACTTCCTAACGAAATATTTTTTATATATATATTCCCTACTGTTTGGTAGTTACGATAGTTTATTTTCATAAGACTAATACTATGTCAGCAACTTCGACCATTGCCAGTATCTCAAAATTTATTGTTAAGAGTAGGAGAGAAGATATAGGAAGGAAGGCAACTAGGGTCTAGTTTGAAGGTACAGTAGAACCCCGTTAATCCGTTACCTATGGGACAGAGAGCGTGGTCAGAAAGATCGGATCATAAGAGAAGCACAAATATTTAATACAGTCAGGTCCTTCAAAATCATCACGTGTTTAGGCTTTTTCATTGCCATAATGGGGCGAGTACACTACACTGAAAGCCGATTTTTAACAGAAATAAAGTGTACACCTTGTCAAAAGTCACTAATACTCGTAAAGAAAAGCATCAGAACTTAAGGCACCACTCGTTTCACCAACTGAATGACTCAACAAAGTATATAGTATTTCAAAGGCAAGTACAGGAACCATCGGAGGTCGGATTACTGCGGTTCTACTGTACCTGTACAGTACCATACCACTAGTCTGGTGTTAGTGTATGACTGAGGAAAATCCCTGGACCGATTGCTAAGGTTAGGGTATGACATTCATTTCTACCAATACTTCGTATCACCATATGCTCTTTTTACCCTCTCCTCTGCTATACGTTTTGTTTTAAACTTCTTGTCCTAGCAGTCAACGTTTTGTACAGTGCTCCGTTTTGTTTTTCGGTGCGCACGACTTACGTTACAAAATGCGGCCAACGAATTTGTGAACAATCATCACCCAAGGTCTTTGTCGGTCGATGCCATTCTCAGGTAGAATCCCTTCGCCATATAAAGTGCGTCGCACAGAGCCATCTTACAAAGAATTCACAAGGTTTTTTCTTCTCTTTTTTTTTTGGCACTGACTATCGATATAAACAGTGGCACTCTTTTTGTCTTTTTCTGTTAGAAGACAATTCGCTATTGTTTTACAAAGTTAACAGGACAATTAGATTAGATTAACTACCGAAGAATGTATTCTTTTTGCTGACCTGTCCACGATTTCGATGTAAACGTAAGTGGACGTGCTTTTCGTCTGAGCTTTTGTGAATCTTGTCAAAATAAGTCAGGGATTCCGCCAGGATTTTCAGTTGTGGGGAGGTGTAAAGTCAAAATTGCGAGGGTGTAAATAGAGTTTTGTACGGTTTCTATCGATTTTTGACCGGAAAAATGTTAAAGTTTGGCGGTCTTCTCGAGGATTTGGGGGGTGACTCTCCACAGGGGAGTCTGGTGGAATCACTCAAATAACTACATGATCGACGCTTGAAGCCCCTATTTTTTATTTCTCTTCCCTGAACTGAGGAGACCAAAGCATCAATGGCGTAGCGACCGCTCTCACAACCCTCGCAATGGAGGGTACTAACCTCAGATAGAGTCTCGAAGTCTGAAGATTGTTGAGAGTGTAGTAGAAACTACGAAGTGCATTCACCCTGTCGAATGCAATCCTGACCGTCCCACAAAACATCTTGTACCGGCACTATAACCTGGGATTGTACCAGCCTCCCCAATAACCCCAGTAGCACACACGTTGATTAAACGTCGATAAAACCGTTTTGTATACAGCCATTGGAAAGGTGGACATTAAACGGTTTTATGAACGTTTAATCAACGTGTGTGCTAGTACTGAGGAAGAGCACATCCGCAACTTAAAATTTGTTACTGTTAAAAATCGATAGAATCCCTGTAAAACTCTACTTACACCCCCTACTTGAAAATCCTGACAGAATCCCTACTCTGTGAAAATATGCATTAACGGATATACACGAAGTATATTTGTAGCACTTTATGAAATTAAAAGAAAAAATGTCTACACGACATAACGGCTCTTCTAATTGACACACCATGTTAAAGATTAGCAGAATTTAAGCAAAATAAAGAGGCATGAAGTTATGTTTTGAAATGAGATCATTACTCTTCATATTTCTTCTTCTTTCAGTGAGAAAGAGGTAGATATAGAGGAAGAGAGAGAGAGAGAGAGAGAGACAGAGGTGAAACATAAAGAAAAAAAACGTGTATATTAGTTTATTTAAAATGTAGTTTCATTATCCTCTTAGGTAAAAATGAATCAAGTGTTTTTTGGTCTCAGGATATTCAGTTAAATACATGCATTATGAAGAATTGACTTTTTAACAAAAGAAAAAAAAACTTTTTTTTTCACAGCTGACTTTCTTATTAATGCTGTTGAAAGCATATATTATTAAGACTGGCTGGAATTGTTGTTGTAAAGAAATGCTTAAAACCGGAAGTTTATTTTAGCAAGAATTCAACTTAAGATGCTTGGTGCGGTTTTTTTCAATTGTTTCTCTTTTTCTTTACTTAGTGTGACGTAAAACATTTTGTTTTTATAATTTAAGAAGAAAAAAGCACTCCTACACGAATTTATGAAAATATA
>JAGDQP010037444.1:0-18617 GCA_022664845.1 Lepisma saccharinum | reverse complement strand
ATTCCTATCTTTAACATCTTTTTTCTTACGGGGCCCCCAAATCGTCGATTTTGCCATAAACTCTTGTTCCTGTATAACATGCTTCTGGCAGTCCTGACGTTTTCTGACGTGAAGAACTTGGCTCATGCACTGCCGTGCATGTTGATGAGAGAAGATTTGTCCTTCCATATACTATTCTTAAGAACTAAGTATCAAACTAATTAACTAAGTATCCATTAACACTATTCTTTCATGACCAAGGACTTATTTGATATTCCAGTTAAGAAAGTTAAAAGCATCTACGGAAATATCACGCAATACTACACATTCCGTGCTCAGAGATTTTCATCAGTACATCTCTTCGTGAGTTGCTGAATTTAATTATCATCGATGCAATGATAGAAAACTAATAGTATTATCTTGCCCCCTAATAAGTCTTTGATAGTTCTCACTAAAGTGTCTTCCAGTCGGTAAGCCTATTTGAAAAACTGTTTTCCCATTCGGATATACGAAATTCCTCTGAATAATCACAAATTCCGTTAACAATGTACCTTTGTTTCTTAATCTTTCCCTCTTTCCTTGTAAAGAAAACACTATGCATCCCAACAAGATACGGTCTGATGACCATAAGACGTTTCGTAGCCCACAGTGTTACTAACTGCGCCAAAGAAGATTCTGCTTCTGTTTATTATCAAGAGACCTTAAACAGTAAATTGTCGATTTCGCTTCCAGTTTCAGTTTTAATCCAACACAAGAAAGTTTATGTAAGTAAGATAAAATATATGAAGTAGCAAACTAGCGATCATTTACTGCAATGTTTAAGAATCTAATGTGAAGTACGACGTTTATTGGTTTCTTCATGTATCTTATTTCATCTTCAATAATGTCTTACATTGTACTATTTGGAAAGAAATATACTTTCCATCTTTATTGAATGATAAACGTTTCTGTGAACAAAGAGGTGTTTGCCCAATCGTTTCCTTTTCCTGGCAAAAATTAACTAAATAAAAATTTCACGTATGGAAGTCAGTGAAAAAAAGTGAGTGGTAGCATGAACAAAGTTCGACCAATTATGCCATGGGTCAAAAGGGACAAATACTTGGGTAAAAATTTCGGAAATGCTAAACCATATCTTAATCATGTGACATCTTTATGGACTATCTAAAAAGTAATAGATTGATTGAAATGATTTAAGTGTTATTAATGTATACTAATGAACTGGTGTTCTTCTAACAACGAGGCGTATAGTTCTCGTGAAGTGAGCTTCGAACCACTTTGTTCAATTGACTCCCACGGGGATTGAACTAGTGATTTCGTACACAGAAAGCGAACCTGTTAGCTACTCGTCCAACCGGAGGTAATCTGAAAATGAATATTATTGTGTTTACATTAAAAACCATCAAAGAGTACTTCTTCAGACCTTCACAACTGTTGCCTTGGGAATTTTCAGCGATGCCAGTGGTGGCGAAATAAAGTACTTTGAACATTTTCACTTGTGCCTTCCGCCATTATTGTGACAGATGCCTTTGGAAAGATCTCCATATTAAGGAAAGAAGATGTAATGCGAATGATAAAAATAATTAATCAGTTATATCCTAACCATAGTTCAACTATAAGTTACGTTATAAAAAAATGAAATACGCAATAATCAGGTGTAATTATCAAATATGATTTACAAAATATAACTTGGAGCATTGTCTTCAGCATTTGCGGAATTAAACCAATTATTCTGTATTTTCAAGGCACCCTACAGACGATAATTGTGAATCTATCAATAGTGAGAGTTGATATGAGTACATGGTATCAACTGTTTTAAGGTACGATACGTAGAAAAAAATAATAAAAAACTATTAAAGACATCCTCTTCTTAAACAATTCGTACTAAGAAGTAAAAAAAATAATACTTTTGTTTATGCATGACTAAAAAGAAACGATTAGGGCGCGCTCTCATATACAATCACTTCACAAATTCTTGAATTTGCGTGCCCCATGTATTTCTTTTTAGTCATATATAACTTGTTTTACTTTCAGTACAAATTGTTTAAGAAACGTATGCCTTAAAAAGGTTTTTAACAAAAAAATCGAGTTATTTTGGCGCTCTGATACATTTTCTCAGGTTAATGTTTTGTGACCCAAACTCTAAAGTGTTCTGCAACCTGTCAAACGCCACATAGTTACAAGCTAGTATTTATTTTAAGATAAAGAAATCTACATTAAAAATATTTAAATATGCTTTTAAAATATAGAAATATATAGAAATATATGTACATAACAATGAAATATTGTATTGTCACCCGACTTTCATCGCTGTACCAAATTTCATAATTGTAAGACGTCGCGAAATGAGTTAAATTAATATTGCAAGATTTGAGGACACTACGAACTATTGTAAACTAAAGAAAAGATTGTAACAACATAGTATCTTTGTAATGCTTTGCACTTGAAAGTTGTTTATAAAGGTAGAATTGAAAGAGACTAAAGTTCTTCTTGTTACGAAGTTTGCTATTTTTCTTCACCAAGGTGTATACTTTCAGAGAGCAATTATTTTTACTGGAAAAGCACGTGAAATGTAGTATGGTCATGAAGGTATCAAGATATTTGCTTGGAAACATTTACTGGCGTTTACAAAGCGTCATATAAGAAACACATTTTTGTTTTGCTAGGCGATTACAAATTGGTCAATCGTTAGTCTTGAAGAACATGTTCATATTCCGTGTAACTATTGTGTTTGATTTTGTACCGTTCATCAAAGGAAGTCCGTTGCTCTTGTCTACTAAAAGGTTAACTAAATTGGGTCTTGCAAAGGAATTATAATGCATTCAGTTTTTGTTTTCTGCTAGATTAAATGTAATTATTACATTTACGTAAATGAGACATCACTTTGTTGTCTGAAGACTTCTACTTCGTCGCTTTGACTTTTAGGTACCATTCAATTAACACTTGAAATATTTCTTTGGGTATGGTTGGTTGTTGTGAATAGTGCCTTAAATCATATTGTTCTTTCTTATTCTCTTCTATTTACTTTGTAACTGAAGATTGTTTTGATCTATTGTAGTTACAACAAATTAACTCTTGTATCATTTATTTAACCCTTCTAATTCTATTTTTAGGACTCTTGATATTTCATCTACTATATATATTTTTCCCCATTAAATTTTGCTATTCTTTTTGCATAATATATTACTTATCTTGTTTTGTGATGCACCGAGGAAATGTCTTATCAATCTTGTTCAATTATTAGTTTCTCTCATTTTAATTTCACACCATTTTTCCTAGTTTGTGGATTTATTTAGTAGTGCAATACTCTTCTTACTCTTTCCCTTGTATATCATATTATAGTCGTTTCTATGAATTCTGTTTGAGTTCGTCAAAGATGATTTCGTTGCACTTCCATTTTATTGTTAACCTAACAAAGTACAATCATAGTAACAATTAATTAATTTTCTTACTTAATATCTTAATAAAGAAATGTTGTAAAGCAGCGACCTAAAAAAATAATTATGTTACTATACGTATAGGTTTCTGATAAGAGCGATAAAGCCGTCAACTGTCACTGTCGTCATGTTGTTATTCAATTGTCATATAGCCCAATAAACCAAAGTCAAAATAGAACCCAACTTATAATTGCAACAGAAATGATTTCTTCAACGTTGCGTTCCTTCAAACAATAGAAAGAACATATTAAAAAACTAGAAGTCTACATAGAAGAACGTCTTCAAAATGGCTGGTCGAATATGGCGGCTAATGCCATTTACACTAATACACATTTTGATGAATAACTAAATACCAATTATCCTGATCAAAATAATTGTGTAATTAAGTTTATTAGTATGGAAATAAGCTCTCAAATGGTGTTTCAAAAATGAAATCGGTTTACACTAATCAGTAGATATATAAACTTTCTCTAAAAATATCATATTAAAAAAAAATATGATTGAAAGTTACCAAGTTTAATTTTATAATTTCATGTAATGTTACTTTAATTTTAACTTTGAATAAAATTTCAAAACTGTAAGAGATGGATTCTTAGTTTTATTAGCTTAGTTTTTGTTTAAGTATGTTTAAGTTTGAAGGATTGTTTGTTGCCGTAAACTGGTAATATTGTTCTTTCTTTAACATTTGTTGGTGTTTACGTGTGAAAGAAGCAAATCTGTATAAGATTTTGAATTTAAAGAATTTTCATATTTGACGATCTATTTAACTAGATTTTCTATATTTAGGAGGAAGATATGGAATCACTGAATAGTTTGATCAATGTATGCGTGTGCGTTCAACACTGGTAACAGTGTCAACAACGCTATCGTAGGTTCGTGCATTGATTGTTTGATGATGAACGCAGATCTCTCTGAATTCGAATTTCGGTATTGCTCACCACACAGTACTTACCTTTTGTAATTAAAATCTGTGCAGTTGTGGAACATTTTCTAGTTGCTAGCGCCTTGGATGCCCTTCTTGTCAACTCTACGTTTCAGTCGCCAACGTTTACTGTAGTAGTGGAGATTCTTTGCTAACATGAGAATATACTGAGAAGATGGATGCATAAAAAAGGTAAAAGTCTGCCTTCACATATGTCCAGAAGGCACACCATTTGTATGAAAAACTTTTAACAAAATATATTTTTTCCATCTTTAGTCAAAGGACAGTACAGTAGAACTTTGGGTGGTATTAAATAAATGAACATAACTGACATTTGCGGAATATTTGTGCAAGTTGAAGGATATAACGACTAGCAATCCTACCTGCTGGCATATTAAAACATACTTCAGTATTTCGCTGCTTCTGGCATAATGAATTCACACACACACACAAAAAAAACAACAAAAAAAAAAACAAGCCTTCAGCAAATGATGATGGACCTGAAAATGAAATATCCTGAAGTGAGTAAACTTTTGTTTGTGGTCATACTGCCGTACACACACCGTATTGATACTGGGCTGGATTTTTCAGAGGATTTGAAGAATCTCAACGTCAGACCTTAACGTATCAACAGCAATGGCTCTTATCACTGCCTACTTGTTCAGAGCTCAACGAACGTTGACATAGTTTACATGCCTCAAGTATTCCATGGGCAACATAAGCAATGCTCTGAATCTACACTCACAAGAGACAACAAGGATACAAACGCCATATTTGTATATCTTCAAGAAAGAAGTCTTTTTGCTGACCGTGCAAAGGGGATACTGCAGGAAAAGGTGTTAACACAGACACAGCAAAGAATACTGAAAACAAAGATATTTATAACCATGGTTGGGAAGAATGTTTATGAGTACTCTTTTAAGAATTTTAGACAAGTTGTCACACTACAGTCGAGAAAGAGTTCGTTAGCTGATGATGAGAGGGTACAAATCAATCACCAAATAATTTTCAACGCTTATTTTTAGCAGCAAAATTAAAGAGGAAAATATTGAAGATATATTTCAATGTGATATTTGTGACATCCCGTCGTCAATCTTCGGCACACCAGGCTTTATGAGGGAGGAATACAAAGACGTCGGATGTAGCTAATACACTTTGAGCTTTGATAAAACACAAAATGTCTAATGAGACTGATTATTTATTACAAGAACCTAAAGCTGTAATTGATAGTGGTTCACTCCTTATCGTCTGCCATAGTACAAAGAAGAAACATTGAAAGGAATCTGTGACATATTAAGAATAGTTGGAAAGGAACTTTCACGATCCAGTGGCCGTGTTTGGTGGATACTTCAATACTCCATCAATATAAGACGAGATTCATCGCAAACGACCTAAAGGATACGATAAAGGAAGATGTAACTCTTGCCTTCAAAGAAGAAATGATATCCCTCTGTTCGCCCGTTGTAATAGGGGAAGACACTGATTTTCATCTTATGTGTTTTATGGTAATATGAAAAGTAAAACTTTATACTTAAGATAAGTGAAAAGAACAGCACGAAGAAATATGGAACATACTAATGATCAAGAAAGCATTAGGACAGGAGGTTTCATTCTATCTTCCCTTTGTTCGTGTTATTGGTACATGGGACTACACCTCTCATTTGTATGGCGTTGGGGAAGGAATAGTTCTTATAAAACTCTGGAGCGTTCTTGTTAGAACAGGTAGAAGTATTCAACAGTTCATCACCTAACAAAGATGAAATAATCAAAACGGGAGAAACCGACTTGTGTGTCTATACAAATGAAAAGAATGAAAAACTGAATTCATACAAACGTTTTTGTAGAAGGGCGCTGTTTAGTATTTGCACATTTCTTATGCGTTTCTTTTCATCAAAGTCTTAGTCTGCAAAATATCACTCACTATGAGATTATTATCAGTTTCAAACGTTCTAACAGTAGAGGTCTCTGTGACTATAAAAAGTGCTCTAGTAGAATGTACCAAATAAACCTTGCCCTATTTGTTTAGAATTTTGTGGAGATACTTGTTCAAACTTACCATCTGTTGAAGAAAGTGACGATAACACTTCCTGTACTTAAAAATATACTTTAACTCTTCTATTGTTTCGAATCTATAAATCAATTTCTTTTGATAACAAATTGATCAGCAAATTAGCAAATGTTATTCACATAAGCAAGGAAAAAAGTACAT
Organism: Lepisma saccharinum; assembly: GCA_022664845.1. Lineage (NCBI taxonomy): Eukaryota > Metazoa > Arthropoda > Insecta > Zygentoma > Lepismatidae > Lepisma > Lepisma saccharinum. Next base: position 12,073 of record JAGDQP010037444.1, on the reverse strand, counting down.
TTACTATGTAATTCATTTTCCATTAAAAACTGAACTACGCTGCACTTGTATTCCATTTAATTTTCTGTTACACACAAAGTGTGTCTTTATTAAAATAATTTTCTTTTGTGTTAAAATACTTCACATTTGTTTGATTTCTAACCCGATTTTTACTCAAGCAGACAGAAGGAAACTTTGAGAAGGAAGGAAGTACAGATGAGTGAGTACCTTAATATCTACCCTACCCACTGGAGATCTGGATGATAGGGTCAAGACGAAGAAATTTAAAGTGCTGATTACTATTTCACATAGCTTAAATGCGATATATCATCTACAATATCTGGAAAATTCAACATAATATACAATTTTTACGTATGAACCAGCCATTTTACGAGGAAATTTTATGTATCTTTGGACTGTTTTAGCCGATGTCATTTTCTAAAACAGCGTTTGAAAACTTATTCTCATATTGATAAATTTGATTAGCACATTTTTTCGTTATGATAACCGGTATTTATTAGCGCACCCATATGAATGTCAGTGCATAAGGGAAGATATATCGGGTTTGTTCTGTCTGTTGTCCGTCCTCCCTAAATCTCAACAGCTACAAGTCCAACAAAGGTCAAACATCGTTGGATTCGTCATGATCTCAAACGGTGCGGAAAATTACGATATTGTATTTAAAACTGACAGGTCCTCTTATTTGGTCAGTTTTCTCTATTTTTCCTATGTAGTTTTACATGGTTTGTTTGTCCCCTCTCCCTTAGTTTTTATTAACTACCATCACACAGAGATGACTCATACAACGCTGGATTCATCATAATCTGAAACTATGGGAAAACTATGACTTTTACTCTACAACTGACAGGTCCTTTTCAATCACTTAGTATTCTTCACGTGTGCCTCTCCTGGATCTCAGTTACTACAAGTTTGACATATGTGAGCAATACATCGTTGTGTTTGTCATGGTCCGAAACAATGTGAGATCGTATTACTTTTACCCTAAAGCTGGTAGGTCCTTTTCAATAGCTTGGTATTCTCCATCTCTGTGTTTATTTGCTACGACTAGATCTCAGAAACTACAAGTCACAGAGAAATGCCCGTTGGTTTCGTCATGGTCTGAAATGGTGAGGAAATCTATGAGTTTGCCTCTAAAACTGAGTTTATTTCAATCACTTGGTATTCTTCATTTGTGCCCTCCTAAATCTCAGTAACTCCGACAAAGATAAGCCATACAACGTTGGGTTTGCCAAGGCCTGAAACGGTGGAGAAACTTATGAGTTTTACTCTAAAACTGGCAGGTCCTTTTCAATCGCTTAATATTCTCTGTTTGTGCACCTCCCAAATCCCAGCAACTACAAGTTCGTTAGAGATTGGCCACAGACTGTTGGATTAGCCATCGTCTGAAACGGTTGAAAAATCTATTACTTTGACTCTAAAGTGGCAGGCCATTGGAAATCACTTAGTAATCTCCTTTGGTCCCCTAGATCTTAGTAACTATAATTCACACAAAAATGAACCATGCACCGCTGGGTTTATAATTGTCTGGAACGATGGGGAAACTATGACTTAGACTCTTTCTTTTTGATAATGTTGAAAGAACATTGAATTGATACGTGACGCTTTGGTTTAGTCTATAATAAAAGCATTACTTAACTTGTTTTTGTTATTTATGAAAATGTTTTATAGTTAATTGGCATCAGCCGCTTTATTGGATCCACATTTTTAAAGGTGTTCTCGTACCTAGACTCTTTTAAAGTTTTAGTATAACAAAAAGATCATATCTGTTGGAATTAATTTATTGTCAAACCCTATATTTACTGGAATAATAGTCACAGTAATTTATAAACAATAGTATGTGGCAAGTAGCCGGAGGTTGGGTAGGTATACAGTCGCTCAACTCGTAGAAATTATAAAACTTTATAATCAAAATGTTTGTTCAATTCGTTCAACATCTCGTGTATTTCGTGCAACTTCTAGTCACCATAATCGACTTACAGAACTCATATTTGGCCATGTAGTGAAAAACGTTGAAGTCAATGGACTTATTCGGTTTTTACTCATACTTATGTACGGTTTATGCCATTAACCCTTCAACTAATATTTTTTTTCCAGTCTCGAGAAGGTATTTTCAATTACCATATAGAACTTGGATAAGCGAATTCAACAATCAGTACAACAAAGGACATGATATGTATTCGAATAGATTATATATTAGTTTCGAGAATATTGCTAAATCTATATATAAAACGAAGTTGCCCATTCCTCCATGGTACAGTTTACAACGTTCTGACTTCGGATCGCCAAATGCCATCCAGAAGTGTTTCACGGTTTTCTTTAGTATCACCAGACAAACTATGGGATGGTACTTCAACAAAGGCTCTGAGCGTAATTCACCCTATCCTTTCCCCGAGAGAGTGATCCCCGAGGAATGCTATTTCTCAGACGTGAAATGTTTAGGCAATAGCTACCAGCTCAGCTCATAAATGAGAATAAATAAAGAAGAAATGTTTTCACAGCTTTGGATATAATATTGATAAAGCAAAGGGGATTTACTATTATATATCATATCAAGATCTTGATATTGGTTAACATGAGGAATGTTCAGGTTCTATTGCTGATAGGTTGGAGTGTCCTGAAAAGATTAAGAAAGAACCAGGAAGCGTGTTTAAGTTGAATACAAATAACAGCTATTTGTTCTGTTTTGCATAAATACGAGAAAATTAGTACTCCGACAGCACAATTAATATGAAATATGTTAATTATTTGTGAGTAAGTAGCATGTGATTTACTGAATCGGAAGTTTTAGAAAAGTCTAAGTAAATTACGTGAAGCTGACTTCTGCATCGTAAAGCACTTAATGGTAGCACCTAGGAAACTAACAAGGTTTCTTTCACATGAAACTACTAGAAACTTTTCGTACAAAGTTTCTTTACTAGTTAGCAACGCTGCCACTCTCCATCTAGTAACGTATCGACCAGATCCTTTCACAGACTCCAACTATGGAGCACAAAACTTGGCAGCAGTCTTTGCAAGACAAACATCTGAAAAAAAAACATTCATAAACCAGAAGGAATAAGAAATCTTTGCGGCTACATCCGCTGCAGGAAACCGACAATGAAGTTCTTCTAGAATTCATAAATTTTCCCTTTTTTTTAACCCTTCATAGAAAAATCATGGGTGGGCCAAAGGGGAGAGTGATGGTCCTTTACAAACTTTGAAGAAAGTTATAGAAGAAAATAACCTGCGTTATGTCATTGGATTAAAGAAACTTTGTGTGTGTCAAAAAAGCAGTGCGTAAGATTTCTCCTCTTGCTGAACAGCTGAACATCAACGTCTCTACTATTTATTATTCACTTTAATAAACAAAGAAAATTTATAACAAAATACCATTATGGGTGATCTGTTAGACTAGAAGAGAAGTCTTGAAATTGATTTTACAAACCTTTCAAATTTCATTAAATGAATAAGTGAAAATAAGTTAGCGTGGTCACTTAATTTTGATAATGTTTTATCGAGAAAACGGTAATCAAGAAATATCTTCTTCAACTTTATTTGACTTCGGTATTGTATAGCTTCTGAGTCTTGGGAGACGAACCCTTTTAATGGATAATCTTGGATGAAATTGTATGAAAATATTATGCACAAAAGTTTGGTATTTCCTTTGTTAATGAGCATATCTACATCACTCGCAGAAACATTAAATGGTTATTATGTTTTAATTCAAGTATTATGTGTAATCTTGTAAAAATAAGCAGATGAGTCTTCTAAAATCTCAAAGACTAACACTAACATGAGCGTACCTAAAATATTGTGTTTCTCCTATACTTGATATCTGGTATACAAATTTTCAGTTTGTAACCTCAATCTGTAAGACGATATTCTTTGAGAAGAACTTTGTGACTAACCCTAATTTTGAGCAGATTTTTGAAAACATTATTGTTTATCTATTTTCGAAAGGAAGAGAATCTCAATTTTAGTGGATAGGTAATAGTGTTTACGTCGATTCAAGGGATGCAACTGTTAATATTATGGCGATTATAACGAAAAGACAGTTGCCAATGAATAGCTTTATTATATTAAACATTTGTTTGATTCAATGTCTCTTATGACGTATGACAATATATTGCATGCATTTTAAACATTGCTCTAATGTCATCACTCAAAACGTAGGTTCTACTTTAGTTTCTATATTGATCTCCACATTCGCCATTATATAATAGAAGCATAGAAATGATATAACAAATTGAAGTATATTATATTCATGAAGACAAAACCTTATGTAATTAGTTCTTATTTTTATTCTGAACCATACATGAAGTACATGTGATGGTGTATCAAATTTTGTAATGCTTTATTATTAATTGTACAGATTTTAATGGTAGTATATCCTTTTGGATAGTATAATATGTTCAGATATGTTAAATTATAAATATAGAGTATTTTTCATGGAGTTGACGTTGTTTACTTTTTTTCCTTACCATGTTCCTTACAGTGAGAATGAAATTCTACAATGAAGCATTAATGAAACGTTCAGTGTTTGGCTTCTACTCATGATTATAGGAAACATAAATTAAAATAAAATACTATGATTATGAGTTCCATGGAGTTGATGATGAATAGGTGAGACACCACTGATTTTAATTTTCTATTCCACAATAAGTCGACTGTAGAAGCATCTTCTTCTAGTTCCACTGAAAGAAGATTAAGATGGATCTGTCCTGTCTAACGCATGCAAAAACATTGTGCAGGTTTGCCAGCATCACAGTTTTATTACAACTTTTTTGTCAGTCCATCAAGGTGATGACATAGCGGGTATCATGTATTTCAGCAAATATAATTCTCTTACTAATAGTTTCAGTTTAAATTTAATTACGATTTGTGTTTCGAACTAAATTATTCTGAAGAATAATTGTTGAAAATTAACTGAAAAACTATAAATAGATATCGAAAACCTTTCTCAAACCTGAGAATGAAGGTGAGTTTCATTCCATGGAGTTGACACTAAACATATTTGAGACTGAATAACATAAACATTATTAAAATAATGAAAGTAGATAGAAACTGGCCTAGTTATAAGAAGTATTTTAAGAAACAAATAGAAGCAAAGAAAGTAATTCCGGGCGTATCTTTTATAAGAAACAGTGCAGTGTCACAAAATGACCAATTTCTGGAGAATGATCCATATAAAATATTTGTTTTAACTTTCCCTTATTTATATCTGAATTGTTATGACGAGTAAAACTATATTGATGATATGCACTGGATTATTGATTTCGTCACGTTTACATGTGCAAGGTCTGACCAGGAGAGGACTTAGTAGTCGAGGATTTTGGTTCGGTACTAGGTAAGAGTGCAGGTTCAATTCGTGCCAGGTTCATTCTGATTGAATGTAAATTAGAAAACAAAAAGGAACAGAAATCAGAGATCGGTCATGTCCTTGGGCTTGATATTCATTCTACAGTTATAAACATAGAGAAGTTCGAATATTTTTGCGTGATGTTCTAACCACCTTTCCGTGATGGCGCTGCACCGCTAATGTTGAGTCCACACTGTGCCTCTTGACAAGGACTATCTCAAGAACATAAAAAGCTTCGAACTTTCCTTGCGATTCTGAAGTTTGAAGAAGGAAAATGATAAAAAGAGGTACGCATTATTACTTAATACACACATTAGGATATATTTTGGCAGAATACACTGCAATCGGTTTAAAAGTTATAAACATCTTCAAAATAAAAGTAAAATATTGGAATTTGATGTTTCGAACAATTTCCAATGTTACTCTTCTTCCTTACTACTTAATGCTATCCTTTGATCTGGATTGCTGGGTGCTATTAAAAATTTAATGAGTATATGAAGCCAGGGAGTGGGGAGATGATTAATGTCGTTATGTCCAGATTTGTGGAAAAGGACATTTTACAAGTTGAGTAAATATATACATATAAGTTCGTTTTCCAAGCAGGTTAGAACATCAAGATATAACTACAATGTAGTATAGTGTTTAGGAATCACAAACACAGAAAAAGGTAAGAAAATATTTACTTATCTAAACAATTTTAAAATATATGAAACTAATATTGTAAAAGTCCATCAGATGTTAATTAAAAACTTGAATTAATAGTGTAACTGTAAAGTAAGTAAGGCAATGAATAGATCAAATATTTTCGAAAAATATTCACAAAAATATAATAAAATATTAATACTATTTGATAAATATACCTGATGTTCAGGAAAGCTTACCTTGCATATTGATTGAGAGAGCATATATATACCAATCATTTCTGCTTTCTTAAGAGGTTTATGGTGTTTAACCCTATTGTAGTGCATTGTGCCAACATACAGATGTATCCAAATTATTAGACTCACTTCCGAAAATTCGAACGTTTATTGTTTATATAATTGCAAAGAAGCGCTTCGGATGGGCACATGGACTGAAACATTGAAATTATGATGATTGGAAGAAAGCATGTTTCAGTGGTGTCATATTTCACTGTGTTCTACGAATGTTTACGGTAGGCGTTGTCGACCTAAGGATAAGTTCCAATTGGAATGCATAAAATAAACTGTGAAGCCAAGCTCAACATGGTTTTTATGGTGTAACATCTGTCTTCGAAACCTTGAAGGCTTTATGTACTTGTAATAGAGGTAAAAAAGCAGCTTGACCAATAAATTAAACTTCTTAAAGAGAATCTACTGCCGCCTAGTTTGGTAACGACCCTTTAATATTTATGCATAATTAACCGCCACACCACAGGTTAAAGAATGACAAAAAAAATGTCAAAGAGAAGGATATTAGTGTACTGCGGTAGTTGGACAACAGCCCCGACATGAACCTTACTGAAAATCTCTGGAGCTTCATGAAGGAAATGCTGAAAAGAGCATTAAAGCTACACATTAGATGATCGAAGAAATCAATATAATTTATGGGTCAACAATGGTGACTTGCAGCAAAAGTGTGTTAAACTTCTACGTAACATTCCACAAAGGAAGAATCATTTGATAAAGAATAAAAGATTCAATATAAAGTAATAATCTTTGTCAGACGTAATTTACTTCATTTTATCTCATATAATGTTTGTGATGTAGAAATAAACAGCATATAGCAATTGTATGTGTGTACCATGCTCAAATTGATTACTGATTTTGAGAAGCTTCAGAAACAGGTAGTAAAAGTGAGTAGAATTAATAGCAGTAACTGAAATTAGGTACAAATATATCTTCGATGTAATATCGTATGGAAAATAAAAATTAAGGAAAATGAGTAATGAGTATAATAATCTGAACACATCTGTATATACTAATGTGTGTAATTAGTAATAGGGCCAAGTTTTCTCTTCGTGTCGTCCTTTGTCGCAAGAAACGTTCGAAGATTGTTGCGTTCTTCAGTTAGTCCTGTCAACATGTGACCAATGTAGACTTACCACAAGGGTAGCAACAACAACTGTTAAAACTCGCTTTCGCTCGTACTTTCACTTGTCTGAAGCTGTCCTAGTCCATGTAAGGAAACCCAATGCTCGTGGTACCATGATCTATGAAGTATGAAATAACAGAAAACCCCTTAAGCAAAATTTACACAATATCCATGTTCTGCGCAGGAACATATACCAGTACATGTTAAAACAACTGTCGTCTTCACAGATAGGAAAAACATAGTAGCCACATTTGGCCCCACAAACTTTTAGCTGAATATCCAACTAACGACAGCTACTTCGCTTCCCCTCATTCTCTCTCTCTCTCTTTATTGTTCACTCCCTGTGAGTGCTCGTCTCCTTCCACTCGCTTTCACCTATTACCCTACGGCAACGTCCCTTTGAGTAAAAGTAAGCAAATATTTAATGCTTATAAAAACAACGCATGGTTTTGTTTCTAAAACGTTGTTTAAAACAAAAGTTGAAAATTACGCTGAAGTAACTTTTGTACATGACCGAAACAATTAGCTGAATAGAAACATTTTTATATAATTTATTTATTAAAAATATAATAAGTACAATATTGGCAAAGTAACAAAAATAATAATTACTTTTCCATAAATTGAATTAGAAAATAGGTTGGTTTGTATTACGAAACATAATAAAACGATATTCACATGAGCCTTAATGCACGAATTACAATTTTAAAGTTGAATAATAATAAATAATTACAATTAATTAATATTAATAATTATTAATTAATATTATAATAATTATTATTATAATACTATAATTATTAATTGAAATAGTAATAATTATAATTTGAAAGGTGGATAAATAATTAATTTATATTACAAGCCTTTTATTATGATATAGCATTTTCATTGTACTTTCTCTGCTACGATTAAATTCTTCATTTGTTTCGTATAAAAAATAATGGTATATTTTATAGTCTAATCAATTGATATGATTTACATATATTTACTACAGTATTTTATGCTTTCCCGTAACTGTGCTGGTGGGGTTCAACAGGTCTCAAATATTATTTTTTTGATGTGATGTGTGGATGATGCTGTGACTACGTGCATTCTTATACATCTCCATGCTTCCCTCGGTGATGGCTTCATATATGTAAAACAATTATCTTCATGTGCAAAAGATGCACGAAAGTGCAATTGTTTTATAGTGTCAAAAGCATTAGAAAGGTCAAAGAAGTAACTGAGAACAAAGTTAAATTATGAACTGTGGTAACTAATACTCTTCAGGGTTTATTTTGCCATTTTATGAATGAAAGTTTCGTTTTACTCAAAGCGTTCTGTAAAATGAAATTAAACAATCCTTTAGAGATAATGAATTTGAAATCTGGTGATTCTAAAGCCAAACTATGTTTGTAAACCACAGTCAATTAACTTCTTTCCTTAATGCTTCCTTTGACGTGTGATTAAATTATGAAATTATGCTCGTGCTTAGCTAATTGAATTCCATTCACAGAATACCTGTGGAATAGCTTGGTAAGCTCTATATCATCATACACCAACTTTGATAGACTATTGATCCACTAGTTCGTAGAAAAGCACACATATGCCTTGATTTATGGTGGCAAAATATTCAAGTTCCATAATGGCTCGTATAACTTACCATCACTACTCTCTTGAAGAGGGAAGTTAATTATTTTTCACGCATAACGACTTTTGAATAAATTAGATTTACAGATAGTCAAATCTGTATCCTATTTGTGGGAAAAGGATGCGAAACAGCGATCCTGACCTTATTTGAAAGTACCATCGTGCATTACTATGACTGAGGGAGAACAGACAAACTCTCATCCCCTGTATAGATCAATTATCCATATCTAGATGAAAGGGACAGATGTGGAAATAAAGGATAGCTTGTTTGAGGTGGAAGCGTACGGAACTTCCGTGCGGAACCGTGACACCGAAGAGAAATATTTTTTCATTTGCGATCCGCCTTCAACCCCTGCATTTTTGTTGTCGTAGTACAAACTGAGTTGGGTGATCTTTAGATCATCTCACAAGCATATTAGCTTTTTTCAGTCTGAGGCAAGCTGCCCCTGGAGATTGTCGGGCTAGCTAAGAGATATATGAATGACATATTGGATCATCATGTTATTCCTTGTGAACATAGAAGAGGTGAGGGATACAGTTTACAAGAAGAAACTACCTGTCGCCACAGAGGAAATCTAGTCGATCGGTATTTCGAAGAGCATTATATCCGAAAATTGACGTGGGCTGAAAGATCCCTCTAAACTAAATAGAGCACGTATGGGATATTATGAGTCGATATTAGGCAAGGCGATATTATGATTTACCTTGCCATCCTCCAGGTAACTTCTAATATTTTCCAAGAGTTCTTTGTCAGTATTCGATTAAGTCCTTTATTTGTGTCTAGAAATCGACTTCTTGTGCATCCTGTTAGAAGGGATGAGGCCACTGAAACATTTTATCTGCAAAAGTGTTCCACGTGTTCCTTTAGTTTTGGGGTATCATCACTATATGAGGTACATGAAGTACTTCTTATCCCACAAGTAATATATATTTCAGAAGCATTGTTGATTTTCATTTTGCTATCTGATTTTCATTTGTTCCTTTAACTTATGAAAACTAGTGTACATTGTCTCTTTACTAGCAGTAGGCAGCTGCGGTCAAGCACACATCGAAATCTCATTGGCGAACTACGTACTCGAAGTGCTAACAAGTGCATACATACACTTTTCGATGGGCCAGGCTAGGCCATATTTTAATGTATGCAGAAGGACAAGGTCTGCCTCAAGACCGCAATGACACTCGGAAGTTGCTTTGCTTTTCCGAAGTTTGAAGATGGAAATTAAAACGTGAAGAACATACATACAGGTCATTTTTTAATGCACAATTTACTATAATAAACACCAAAACTTCTTTAAATAGCAAAACTAATAAGTATATACCGTATCCACTAATTTTCGACGCTAATATTAATATTAGTTGTGTTGTCAGATACTGGATGGATTTTAGCAATCTTCGTTAAGAATCGACGAATCGTCGAGCTACTTTAAGTAGTTTAAAATACACTGAATTCGTTAACTAATGATTCATTAAATTCTTGACGAAGATTGGTGAAACGCATCGCACTTAGAATTAGAAGTACCCTCATTTTGTAAACATTATATTTTTATATCGAAACAACGTTTAAAAACCTACCTATATAGCACGAAATATTTCTGGTTCATTTTTAAATATTTACTTTATTGTCGTAACATTTTACTTCTAAAATGACTGAAACATGATTTTATAATTTCTTCTTTATTTCTGAAACATTTTATTTTCTGAAAAAAGTTTTTAAAATATTTATAAAATAGTTTTCGTATTGGCAAAAAGTTTTTAATAAAGCAGAAGCTTATTATGTAAATATTTCCATGAATGTTATAAAATTATTGGATATAATTCACTTCCCTTCTGCTGAGGATATTTATCAACACATGTTAAAAACAATTATGTTTTCTTGTATCAGTAATTTCTATACACTGTTCACTACATTACTTTTATGCTTTTGCTTAAACTTGCTTGGAAAAGTTATATACACATGTTTTATCAAAATATATAATGTTTCTTTTTATAAACCTGTGTTTAACAACATTTGGTCCTTTCGAGCTGTATCTACACAGAATTTTGTGCATGATTATCAAAATGTTTATGAACTTCGCCAATAAAACATTAAGTTCAACAAGAACATGTTCATGCACAAAATATTTATTAACATGTTAAGTAAGGACTCATCACTTGTCTGTACTCACCTTTACATGTAATATTATTCAAACTCAACAAAATAGTATAATGTCTCTCTCTCCTCCACTGAATTTCTTTGACATTTTAAGAACACAGTACATTTAACAACGATAGGCAGAGTGACTCTAGAGGAGTGTCGCAGCCTTTAGACCATATTTGTCAACATGTGCATAAACAAATTGTTTAGTGTGTACTCACCATCAACATGTATTAATCTGCTGCTAAACGTCTCAGACAAAACAGCGCAAAACAGAACAGCACCAATAAAACAGAGTGCGAAGACCATGCAGCGCATGAAAGACGAGAGAACATACAACACACGAAAGACGAGATAATAATAAGAGCAAGATGAAGTATTTTTTCGATAAATAAAAAGTTAAATAAAAGAGAAGGCGAATGCTCGAAGTAAGAGGTTTGAATAATTATGCCCTTTACGATTTTTACTTTCAAGGATACATTTTTTCGGCGTGAGTCAAAGATGCCAAGAGGCCTTAAATAAAATTCAATTCAACTAAATTCCAGGATAAATATTTAATGTGTTTTCTACTGATCTTGGGGCACATACCCAAACCAGAATGTCCCCTTTTGAGTACTTCAAATTAGTCAACAAATTTACAAATTGCCTCCATATGAGAGTATTTTGTAGGCAGTTTTGGATTTCGTTACTCTTCTTTTCTGTATGTTTACCTAAATTGTATTTACGTGCAGGTATTAGGTATCAGTTGGTCAGGATAAACAGGTAAGACTTATCTGTTTAGCTAAGCTAACTTTTAGACACTTTATAGAGGTAGAAAATAGTTTGCAGAATTGAGGAAGCGTTCATTGAGTACAATATTACTTCTTAATCATTATTAATTACTACTACTACTACCACTACCACCACCACCACCACCACCACCAATA
>JAGDQP010037443.1:0-10564 GCA_022664845.1 Lepisma saccharinum | reverse complement strand
AGTAGTAGTAGTAGTAGTAGTAGTAGTAGTAGTAGTAGTAGTAGTAGAAGAAGAAGAAGAAGAAGAAGAAGTAGTAGTAGTAGTACTAGTAACAGCAATTGATCTAGATCCAGATATCCAGACAAGCCAGTGATCTAGAGCCCAGAACTTGAGAGGCCAAAATTATAAAGGTATGTCCCATATGATCAGAAAAATAGACAAAGCACATTGATGAGTCATGGAAATATTTCGAGTAGGAGGAAAACAGAAATTGTAAAACTGTCGGATTTTTCAGTTTTAGAACTGTCGGATAAAACTGCAAATATATGTAAGTACTTGCAACGGTTTACTCCCACTTTGAGAATTGAGAAATGAAGGTAAAAGTAAGAACTCTTAATATAACTGAAGACCATCAATACCACAGTGATTTTTATCTGTTAAAGATAGTTGTAGGTCCTTGCAACATTTCAGTCAGTACTCGTTGTCCGTTATTGGATGAATGTCACACAAAAACCCAAATATTTCACTGAGTTGCTTCAGTTTTTGAACTCTTTCATCCAAGGAACAAATAATCGTGTCTAATGTGCAAAAAGAGTTACATTTAAACCCACTATCATCATCATCATATTCAACCGTTTCCTATCCACTGTTGGATGAAGGCCTCCCCCTTTTCTTTCCACATATCTCGGTCTGTTGGTATCCTCATCCATGTAGCTCCTGAAAATCGCTTGATTTCATCTACCCATCTTAAATTTGGATGTCGTCTCGGTCGTTTCTTTTCTCGAGGAATCCAATATAGTACATTTGTCGTCCACCTTCCATCTGTTCGTCTAGCTATGTGACCGGGCCATCTCCACTTCATCATCTTCGCAGTCTTGATTATATCTTCTACCTTTGTTTGTGCGCGAATCCATTCATTTGTCTTCCTGTCCCTCCTGGTTATTCCTAGCATGCATCTCTCCATTACTCTTTGTGTGACTCTTAATCTTTGAGTCATTTGCGCATTCAGTGTCCAAGTTTCGCAGCCGTACATCATTATAGGTAATACACATTGATTATAAACTTTGCGCTTCAGACACATTGGTAATTTGCTTTTGAAAATAAGGTGTAGTCTTCCAAACGAACTTCACGCCATTTTACATCTTCTATTTATTTCATCAGTCAACTTTGCATTCGATGTTTTGAGCTGGCCTAGGTAAATATACTCATCAACTATGCCTATTGTCTCTCCACTAATCTTTATTTCCTTTTTTGCAGCATGTTGATTGTACATTACTTTTGTTTTACTTAAGTTCATTTTAAGGCCTACTTACAAACTCTCGTTACTTAGTTCTTCCATCCTGGTTTGTAGTTCTTCTGCACTTGAAGCAAACAGGACTATATCATCAGCGAACCGTAGGTGATGAAGATATTCGCCATTAATTTTTATTCCAACTTCATCCCAGTTTAAATTTTGGAACACTCTCTCCAGGACCGCACAAAACAGTTTCGGAGAAATTGAATCTCCTTGCCTTACCCCTTTTCCAACTTTAAAATTTTCACTTTCTTGATGTAGTCTAATGACAGATGTGGCAGTGGAGTAAATGTTTCGCAGTAACTTCATGTTAGCACTTTCGATGCCTTGTTGTTCAAGTGATTTAAGTACTTCTGTCAAAGAGACCGAATCGAAAGCTTTTCGAAATCTATAAATCCAAAACATAGTGGAAGTTCATATTCCTTAGACATTTCCATAACTTCATTCAGTGTTTGTATGTGGTCCATTGTGCTAAATCCGCGACGAAATCCGGCTTGTTCCCTTCCCTGGTAAAAATCTAAGTCTCGTTCAATACGATTCAAAATAACTTTGGTGAACATTTTGTATTGGCCTGACAGTAAACTAATTGGTCTGTAGTTTTCGACGCGTTCTTTGTTCCCTTTTTTGTACAACAAAATGATAACGGCATTATTCCAACTTGACGGTATTTCTCTCTTCCTCAGGCACATCGAGAATAGTTTAGCAAGTTCCTCTTTCATTTTTTCACCTTCCCATTTAAACATCTCTGCTGTGTGTCCATCTTCTCTTGGCGATTTTCCGTTCATGATCCATCGAAGTACTTTATCCACTTCTTCTTTCATTACATCTGGGATTTCTACATCATATTCTTTTGAATCTTCATTTCCTAGCTCTTCCTCGGAGTAGTTCAATTCTCTGTAGAAATTTTAAAATATGTTTATAATTTCTACCTTATTTCGTGTTACAGTCCCGTTTGGTCTCTTAACTGCAATTATTTGCTTTTTTCCTATCATGAGCTGATGTTTGACTTTCTTCAGACTCTTGTTTTAATCGATTGTATTTCTAACAAGATTTTCGTTATATCTTCGTACATCCTCTCTTATTTTCTTCCTTGCGGTTTTATTTATTTCTATGTATTCAATCCTCTTTATGGGATTTTCCTCCTCTTTCATTTCCCTTCTTTTCTTCATCAAGAGTTTAGTTTCTTCTGAGATCTTGCTCTCTTTTTTCTTTCTGGTGCCTGCTATTTCCTTGGCTGTTTCTCTTATCTCAGTCAGTATTTTATTTCTGCTATCGATGTCTTCTTTATCCTGTAACTCTTCGAAGGCGCTGAATCTGTTGTTTAGTTCTCCCTCGAACATCTGTCTGTGTTTTCCTAGATTTTCCAGATCTAAAACTAGCGTTTTTCCTCTGATAGGCTTCTTTCTCTCAAGTCTAGTATTTAGTTTCAGCTTACATCTCACCATCCTATGATCACTCGAGACTTTGAAACTGTTCAGAACAGACGTCTTGCAGGATTGCCCTGTTATTCGATAGATTGTTTATTTCATTTTTGGTCCCATTTGGGCCTTTCGATGTCCACTTCCTCTGGGGCGGTTTCTTGAAAAATGTATTGGAAATGAACAGTCTGTTGGCTTCTGAGAATTCCGCTAAACTCTCTCCTTTCTTGTTTCTTTTACCAAATCCAAAGTTTCCCACTTTCGTGTCACGGCTCTGCTTGGCTCCTACTTTCGCATTGAAGTCTCCCATTACAATTTTGTAATGCGATTTGCTACTATCCAAAATCTTCTGTATCTCCTCGTATAGGTCTTCGATTTCTTCCTCCAGATGTGAGGTTGTTGGAGCATACACTTGTATCATTTCCATACTGTATCTGTTGTTTGTCTTTATTACTGCTCGTGCGATTCTATCTGAAATTCCTTCAATTTATGTGATCCGTGACTTCAGGTCTTTATTAATTATAAAGCCAACGCCTGTCGGTTTTCCAGTTTCTATTCCTTTAAAGTAGAATGTGTGCCCCGACGGTAGTTCCAACTGTTTTTCATTCTTCCTCCACACTTCTGATAGTCCTATGATGTCCCAGTTAATCCTCTTGAATTCATTCTGCAATTCTTCTAATTTGTCCTCTCCTGCAAGTGACTTACAGTTGAGAGTCGCCACGTATAAGTCCGTTCGAGTTGCCGTTTCGGTGTCCTGGCAGTCTACAGTCCAAACCCGGGCATTTTGATCCTCTGACTTTCTGCAGGACTGACCGCTACCGTTGCCAGCTGCATTCCTTCCTCCGAGCAATGAGGTCATCCGAGGCTGTCTCCTTACTTGTACCATCATGTGTAAAGAAAGGAGAGCTGTTGGCATTTGACTCACCACGCTGTCAGCTAATGCTGGTTGTGAGCAGCCCAACCATGTTCGTTCGCAAACAGTTGCCTGGGTACTAACAGGCCCCACGACGTGAACGTATGGGTTGGACATTAGGCGTCTAGCCCGGTCGGTTCCTTTAAGCCTTAGCAAGAGAAATTAAGGGGTCTCGTCCCAGTTAGTGGCAGAATCCTTTTGGGGCTACAGTCCCGGTTTCTTGTGTTTTATGAATAAACAGGACGATGTGTGCGGTAAGTAATGATCTTTATTGAAACTTTCGCCGAAAATTAGATATTGTAGTTTAGGAGCTTTTTCTGGGATGGTTCTATGCATAATTTTGAAATTGCTTAGGCGTGGTCCCCAATTTCGACTAGCCTGAGTGGGATATGCTTGGAAGCCTCAGTCAGATTTTCCAAACATCCTCTTGGATTATTTGTGGTGAATCCGTATAGTTATTTCAGTGTAAAACAACATATAGTATTTTCTGTGTGTATGAGGTATTTTTGTCGTAACAAAAGGGTAAACTTTTACATGAAAGTATTTAATTGTTTCTGTGTGTGAGACACGTGCAACGGATTTTGTATGAAGAATGAGAAGCTCACAAGAGCATTTTTCAGTTGCAGTAGTTATTATTGAAAACTCTTGCATTTCATTTCTCATTATGAAATCAAATACTCTTGACCAGTGATCGTCCAGAGGCTCAGGTTTTACATCACCAGACTCAGCTTTTTCCACAAACCAAGAATATACAATAAGAGGCTATACGGAGTAGAGTTGTCATGCATCGATGAAGAGATCTATGTTTTTACAGAATCTCTCTCTCTCTCTATCTCTTGGAGCAAACAATAAGGAAGTACACAGTAAAAAATAGCTGTGTTAATTCAACACAATACGGTGTCCCAGCGTGACTACCACTTTTGTGTGTTAAATCAACACAACACACGGTGTTGATTTCGGTACTGGAGAAAAAAACGTTACGGTTGCACCTAGATTTGAACATGGGTTGCTCAGTTAAAAGTCGAGCGTCTTACCGACTTCGCTAAATCGTCAGACGGAAGAAGCACTAATTGAAACAATATAGAGGATAAAAAAATGTTCCTGAACAGGAAAAACAAACAAAGCTACTCTCATGACTTATGCCATGATTTAATCACTTTTCCATTGATCAATTAGGGATGACAATCATTCCCCATTCAATCCCCATTCATTGAGAATATGTTCCATTTCTATGTAAGCAAGCGCAGCATTTGACATGTTAAGATAAAGCAGTAATGCTGCTCAAGTGTTTGGCTGTCGCCATATTGCTTGCTTTCATAGAAATAGAATATTGTCAATGAATGGGAATTCTGGTTCTCAATTGACAAATAGGAAGTGATTAAACCATGGCATAAGTCGTGCAAGTAACTTAATTTGTTTTCGGGGTTCAGCAATATATATTTGATCCCATACACAGTTTCAATCTATAATGTAGTAGTTTAATTCAAATGTTGTTCACTGAATATCGTTTTCATCTACCACCTTTCCTATCTAACGGTTTAGGCAAGTTGGTAAGACGCTCGACTTTTAACTGAGCAACCCATGTTCAAATCTCGCTAAGGCCGTTACTTTTTTTTCACAGTACCGAAATCAACACCGTGTGTTGTGTTGATTTAACACACAAAAGTGGTAGTCACGCTGGGACACCGTATTGTGTTGAATTAACACAGCTATTTTTTACAGTGTAATCGCCTTTCAGCATAATCGATGTAGAGACTGTAGATATATCAAAAATGGTTTTGACACTGGTAATCCTGACGTAGTTTTGAAACCACACAAAACTCCACATCTTCCCTGAATTCGCTCAGTTGTAGCTGTGAGCAATTAGGTGGTACAGTTCGTGTTTTCACTCCAACTTCTGGCTGGCGCAGACGGTATTCGCAGTTCTAGAAAGTACTTACGAAGTTACTCTGCAAGGCGAGCAAACATAGTTTTCTAAATTCAACACTACGCAGTAATTCTGAACCGCTAAAATAAATCCACACAAAAATCTTCAATATTACAACACAATACTTTCAGTTCATTGTGAAATGCATTAGAGAGTACAAGAATCAATAAAGAAGCTTTCCTTAATTTTGGCACCAATCATCCAACATTCGCCGAAAAGACACGTTGACAAAGTGGTATGGGAACAAACAAGAATCAGAGGAGTCAACCATCCAACAGCGGAGACCAAAAACCCTCTAACCAACCCCGAACGGAAGAAATGGTGAGAAGTACTCAACTTGTAAACAAAGAAAAGTAAAGAGTAGTTTTATCCACTTTTCCTTGTTATTTTTGTAGCTGTGTAACGTTGCGAGAAAAACATATTGGTTTCCTTTAAACAAAGGAAATTAAGAGTCTCCTTTGGGAAGAGGCGCAAACATTTTTTTTTCATTTGCTCAGTTTCCCGGGCGTTTAGGCCAATTACCTAAAAGAAAAAATCGGCCGGGTATCATCACAGCAAGTATTTTTATTCCTTTATTTTAATTATTACAGTTTTACTGGTAACAAAAACAAGACAAAGGATGAGGACGAGGAGGGGTAGAACATAAAAGAAAAAAACATAACAAACACTACAAACATAACAAACAAAAACCAAAATAACAAGGGACTTGAGTATATGTTCCTATTCTAATCCCCTCCTATAGAAACCCTTTCCAAGAAAACTACTTATACTAGGTTGTGTTAAGTGCTGTGTAACTAAGTTTGGCTATAATGGCTGTTATTATGAAACTTATTTAGAGGAACACAGCTATTTATTTATACTGTTATTTATATATAGTTGTGAATTGTATTTCAATGAGAGGTAAAGCATCCCTAGTTTGGATGGTGATGGTACCAATTTCTGGCATTTCACCCGCTTGCGGCGAGACGGAGATTCAAAGTACTTAATGCCTCCGTCGTGACAGCTTTTCCGACCGCAGGCTCTGCGCTCGAGTAAGTTCCATAATTGATGAATTCTACTTCAAAACAATGTAATAGGAATAAAATATTGGAATTAGTTATAGAGTTCAGAAAATAGAAGAAGAGATAAGAAGATTCAAGTGCCGCCTGTGTGAATTCTTCTAAGTTGTTTGCGAATATTGATAAAGAATCATAAGTAGGACGAAAAACCATAACTATGTGGGATGACAAACAAGAAAAGGAAGAGAGTAGAAGAAAGGAAATGACAAAGATATAGGATAGAAGCAGTTCGTTATATAGTGCCCATCCATCAAGTTTCCATCTAAAGAATTCTCTTTTTGTTGGTATGATAAGGATATCCAGATACCATGCATTCCTCCTCACCTGTATGAATTCTCATGTTTGAATTCTCGTGGTTCCCCTGTGTGAGATTAGTATGAATAATTGATGATAGCTTGTCCTTATACACAAACACTAAGATTATCCACTAATATTTATCCTGTATAGTATCACACACGCACGTAACATAAACACGCAGCCCCTCCAGTCGTATCCGGATTCCGGATCTGTTGGATTCTAGCAGTCCATTCATTCAGACCTGGTGTTTTCTCTCCAACTCCAGTCTCACTCACACACTACAGTTCAAACACACTTCCAGCAGCTCATTGCCGGTTTCCCGGCACAAAATTTTCTAATGCTGCTGGAACACAATCATCCCATAATCAGTCATCACTTACACATTCCTTCTAAAGTCGAGTTCATGTCTTTTAGTCGAGGTGTATTCAGTAATATTGTTTAGTATACTTAAGTAGTCGCCATTATGTAGTATTTCATGTATTGGAATTTGCCTGATAGAGCGTCGTTCCTCAATAAGGGTGTGTTGTTCCTGCCAGGGACACCAGAGGACCGCGTGTTCCGGAGTATCAACTTCTCCACACTGGCAATTAGGGTCAGTTACTAATCCGAATTGGAACAATTTGTTCCTATAGGGCCCATGGCCCGTAAGAAAATGCACAAGGCCACGTGTTGGCTTTAGGTTCTTGTTTTCCAGTCTCATTTGGATATTCGGGATGAAGTTTTTAAGTCTTTGGCATTTTGATGTTGCTTGCCATTCCTGCTGCCATTTATCGATAATCACTTCCTGGAGTTCCGAGATATCCTCTCGGAACATGTCTACCGAGGAGCCTTTCCACTTCAAGGTTCTTCTTCTTCTTTAACCAATATTTTGCTGCTTTCCTTATAGCATCTAAACTGGTAGGAAGTGATGACATAATAATTGTCATTGCCAGATGAGGAGTAGTTCTATAGGCTCCACTAAGTCTAATTAATACATTCCTTTGAGCTCCGTTATAAGAATCAGCCAGATTTTTTATTTGCCAACAATCTGTGTGCCCATACGCTTGCCGCATAATTAGCTGTTCCATTGATTAAAGAGTTCTGATAAATGCCATTTTGAGAAATATTCAATTTAAAGTTCCTCTGTGAAATCGAAATAAGCTTATGGCTGATTTTTTGTACCTTTGTCCTTTGTGTTCTTATATGTTCATTAAAGTTAAGATTTTCATCAATTATAATTCCTAGGTATTTAAAGCTTTTAACTCTTTTAATTTTTTGTTCTCGTAGGTAGATCAAGGGGTCCCTTTTTAGTTTCTTTCCGAATAACATGTACTTTGTTTTAGTTGTTGATAGTTTAAGCTTATTGTTAGAGCACCAATCGTCCAGAGCACACAGTATTGCCCCCGCCCGTTCTTCAATCTGATTTCTTGAATTACCCGATGTAACGATTGCAACATCGTCCGCAAATGCAACCAAACCACAGACATCCCCTCGCTCAGCTAAATCCTCAATACAAGGTTGGATTGCTATATCCCACAGAAGCGGTCCCAAGATCGACCCTGTGGGCATCCCCTTTCCGGTGTTATAAGAACGTTTTCATTCGGGCCTTTCACTATCAAGTTTCTTTCACTAAAGTAATGTATTATCTCCCATAACTCTTGTGGTGTACCTAAGTCCTTCAAGTTACAGAGTACTGCAGGTGGCCACATACTATCGAACGCACCCTCAATGTTAACAAACGTAAAGAGCACGTACTTTTTTGCAGTATCTTCCTCTGTCGCGACATCTAAAAGTATGTGAATTGCATCTTCTGTAGATCTTTTAGGACGAAATCCATACTGCAATATACCTTCTATATACCTTTGTTGTTGAATTCTAGTATACAGTACTTTCTCGAATATCTTTCCGAAAGTTTTCAAGAGACTTATAGGTCTATACGAACCCACGAGCTGAGGATCTCTATCATGTCCCTTACTAAGGACTATTAGTTTTGCCCACTTCCAAGGCGTTGGAAATTTCTTTTGTTTTATACATAAATTGTACAATCTTGTTAGATATGGAGTCAATTCCTCCTTCAAGTTTTTAACCACCTCGTTGGATATATTGTCCAATCCAGGAGTCTTTTTATTCTTTAATTTCTTAATTATTGCGTTCACTTCTTCATTCATGACATCTGCTGATGTTTCTTCCACTACTTGTGGTATTTTGGCTATTCGCCTGGTATTACTGTGAATTGGAGAGTCTTCTTGATTATCTTTTGGAAAGAATTTCTCACATAACGTTAGTATTGTCTCTCGCTATGAATTTGTTAGCTGCCCATTTACTTTTTGTACTTTTGACATCATTGGATAATTAACTTTATCCATGGCCAACCTATATGGGACTCACCACTGGTCCTGGCAGATATTCGCTTCTAGATATTTCTCCCAAGTAAACTTTTTATATTTAAGGATTTCATCATGATACTTTATTCCTAATTCACGGTATTTAACTAGTCTTCTACCCCTTATTATTGCATCTTATCTTGTGAACTCTGATAGCTTTTCCTAGCGGCTCTAGTTTGTCTTCTTAGTCTGTCCAAGTAGTTGTTCCAGTAGCGGGTCCTGAATTTTGATTGGGTATTCTTAACAGGTGCCGCTTGTCGGAGGGCCGTTTGGATTTCTTTCTCTATATTTAAAACCAGTATATCCAAGTCTTAAGCTGGTTTTTAAAAAATCTGCCGATGTGGATGGGGTCAGCTTCACGCAAGTGGAAATTAAGAGTTTTTTTGGAGGAGGCGTTTGGAGGAGGCGCAAGCATAAAGGAAATATAGGAGCTGTAGGAAGTCTGGTTAATGGAGAGTTATTCAGCTTCTCCCATAGTCCCTTGCGCGAAAATACGTGTGCCGCCATGTTTCCGGCAAGCTACGAGCTGAGATGTCTGGTAAATGTTGTTCTAATGGTTTATGCAAGAACAACTCCTGGTATTATTATTATCGCCACAACTAGAAAAAATAGATTTCATCCCATTTCCCAAGCCTTTCAGTAAACAACAAAAACGTTTGAAGTGGATGAATGGCTGTGGACGAAAAGGTTAAAGAATTACAACTACAAAATCACTATCTGTGCATTTCGTTGAAGGATATAAACAGACACCACCCAGCTCCTTTAGTTCTGACGTTAACGTTCCGTACTTTGGATTGGCAATTGGTAGGTGCTGTCACAGAAAAAAAGTATTTTGAGAACATGGCAAATAGTTTTTTTAGTACTATTATATTATTTAATGTACGGTATATCTATAGGCCAGACATTCAGTTATGCCTAAGCCGTGATATGCCTGAGGGACTGTAGGTGACAAACCTAGGCCATATGTGGCAATCCAGTCCATAAATGCGATGGTCGTCCAGAAAGCAAAGAACAATTCGGCATAACTAATAAACAATTAGAGATATTATTACAATACTTTATTTACAATGTTACCGGGCCTTACTCTATTTTTCAATGTAGTCGCCGTAGCGGTCGAGGCACTTATTCTAACGAGTAACAAGTTTCTAAATACCGCTGTTGTACTCTTCTGCCGCCAATCACTTGAGCCAGCACGTAACTGCATCTTTAAGGTCCTCATCATTTGCAAACTGTTTCCCACCCAAAAATTCTCACCAGACTCAAGGTGGTCTGCGACAATTTCATGTAAGAGAGATCTTGTAATTTCTGGGAAAGA
>JAGDQP010037442.1:0-18617 GCA_022664845.1 Lepisma saccharinum | reverse complement strand
AAGAGCTCCACCCCGTTCCTATTCCTCGTTCCGCTTAATATTCACTTAAGAACAAGCTCACAAAAATTTAGATAACGGTTAAATTTAAACTTTTTTAGAAATGAAATATCGGATAGGTTTTGGGAAATCATAATGTCAGAGAGTATTTCCGGTTTAATCTTATCGGATGGGAGTCTCATGTTAGAACGAAATTTACGTTTCCATGAAGACATTCAATAATGCGTTGCAAAGATGTTCAACAATAATTCATTGGGCTGAACTTTCAATAATAACTCTTGCAACAATGAATTCTAATAATTTTTACAATACTGCAAGCTTGAACTTGGATGGATATTTGCCGGAACGAGGAATAGGAACGGGTAGATCTGTTTTGTCTTTGATACACCGGTATGCTAATTTACTTAAAGATAGCCAAAGAAAAACTGTGTCCCAACTCGTACCTTATGTATGCCTTGCGAATAACATCTATACGCAAACAATCCATGTTACCAACCTGGACTCTAGCAGGAGATAAATATGACCGGTATTGAAACTCACAGGCAAACGCAGGCGAAGGGATTTGAAACTGAACCTGATTTTTTCAAGACAAAATATGCTACAGAGAGGTTCTTTTTTACTAAAGATCTTTCATGTTATGTAATGGTGGCTAACGAACAAACTGCGTTGCAAAAAACATAATTTTATATACTTTGGAGATGTTCGATTTTACAGCTAGGCGACTTAACTTATTGTACAGCGATTGTATATAAATATATATATTTGAAGCATCTATGTTTTCCACGCGTTCGATCACCTAAACTCAGGAACAAAAGAAATGTACTAGGGTTCAATTTTCAGGAAGGGAATTATGTATCTCTTTATAATGAATTAGCTAAAGTAGATTGGCAAAAGTTAAAAAAAACATACGGATGTGAATGAAGCAGTTGATGAGTTCTATAAAGTAATTTATGCAATATTTCAAAAGTGTATTCCAAAAAAAAAGGCAGGCCAACGACAAAAACTTTTCCTTGCTGGTTTACAAAAGTATAATAGACAAAATAAAAATGAAATGGCGTCAACGAGTTAAATGGCTTAAGGGGGAGGGAACGACCGAACATCAATATCACTATAAAGAGTACTGCAGATTACGTAAGGAAGTGAAGCGGGATATTGAAAAAGCAAATAATGCATTTATTTCTAATGCTGAAAATAATATAACACAAGACCCACAACACTTCTGGTCCTATATCAAAACTAAAACAAGCCATCTTTCTCCAATACCCATGCTATATGAGGGACAGAACCTGACTGGCAACGATGAGGTAGCAACTGCTTTCGCTCAGCATTTTCAATCTAATTACAATACATCTTCCTCAATTAAAACGACTGACAATATACTTGATGAAGACTCGCAGGAGGAATGTCAGAACTTATTCCACGTTTTAGAAATAAGTATAAGTGACATTCAAAAGGCCATACAGAAACTGAAACCGAATAAGGCAGTTGGGCCTGATAATATACCAGCTTATATTGTGAAGAGTTGTAATGATATTTTTAAAGAACCGCTATATACGTTATTTAATTTATATGACTGTGAGAGATTTTTAAAAAGGAGTTTTCTTGTGAACTAACCAACAATCGAACAAATCTGACCTGACACATTTGGAGCTGTTTTCATCATATACGTATGAAAATTCTGCTGAATCATAAAGAAATAAGTTTATTCGTAATTGTATATATGTTTATTAAAATTTTAATACTTGTTTTTCGCAAAGAAGTATATGAAAAACTTGAATAAAGCAATCTATAATTAACAGTTTTAGCAGATGGCTGTTATTTCAAACAAGACGTATTTTATCTAGATGCTTATCAGGATGCACTAGTGCAAGGCTTACATCTAAAATTTTAGAACGTCTCTGGAAACATTTATTTTTTACTCAAGAAATTTAGCATTGTACTCAAAATATTTACCCTTGTACTCAAGAAATTTTACCTTCCACTCACGATATTTTAATTATTTCAATTGTGAAGTTTAAACACCTTTATTCACGAGATTTTACTGTCCCTTCTCATAGGTTATTAAATACATTTGTAATTTGTATAATAGAGACTCTACTCAATATTTCTGCTGCTATAGGTTTTGAAAAAACCTTAGCCAATTTATGGACTATATGCATTTAATCTATATGTATATACGTTTCAAATCATTACAATATATTAAGCTTTTGTTCATATATATCCATGCAAATTGCATGGGGTATTATTAGATTTGATTATTTCACTAATGTTAATCACAAACATTTATCCACTCTGATCTAATCTAACTACAAACATCCTCATTCCCTTTCTTTTCTGCCTGAGTCTCAGATGCCTAAAACCCATAATATAAATTAAAAAAATACTGTGTGACGTAATAACTAAAACCTTAGAACACAGACAGAGCAGGGTATCGCATTCCTCACAGTTCCCATGTTGCTAGCTACAAATAACCTTTTCCATGTAAGTTATGTAACAATTTATTAGTACTAGCTGCATGCAATAGGTAGTCTATATTCTCTCTATGCATAAGATAAAAAAACATTGAGTTCACATATAATCAAATATAATATTGCCAATTACCTTGGACATATAATCTCTTACCCATTGAACACAATATCAGAATATTCCTAAAAATTTAGTGCATCACTAACTTTGATAATCAGTAATTATATATAACTACACAAAAATCCAAGAAACAATTATTAGTGTTGGTTGGCATTGTTGAAATTCGAAATTCAATCAAATTATAGCCAAATACGAGAAAAGCGACAGCCAAATGTATAACACTAACAATTTTACTAATAGTTCGCTTTTCCCACACTATATTAGGTTTGGTAATGTGACATCTTAAGATAGCAAGTAACAAATAGTACAGCAATGCGATAACCAAATCACATTAAGGTCCAAGTACTATATATAACTCATTATGCTTAGTATTTTATTTTCAGCAGGTGTGATGTGTTAGGTTATACAAGATGTGTTCACATGTTAGATCACCTTAGATGAGAGTCATTTTGCTCGATTTCCATGGGTGAGTAGAAAAATGAACACGGGATATCCTTCCCTAACAATGTTTCTCTCTCTCCACAGGTTGTATATTAACAGATCAAAGAACATGAAGTACATTATGCATACCGCGCTTCCACTACTTAGCGTATTCACAATCTGGTCAATTACTATTTCTGAAGTGAATTCTAGTCTAACTAACTAACTAACTCTATGGCTTATGGAACTCGCAAGTTCATCGCCGCAGTAACAAACGTTCGCCATTGGATTCTATCCTGGGCAGTATCAAGCCAGTTTTCATCACGAACACCTACTTCTCGAAGATCTCTTCTAATATTGTCCTCCCAACGACGTCTCGGTCTTCCCAATGGCCTCTTTCCATCGGGCCTTGCAACCAGGATAGAATATAATCTTCGTTTTTTCCCCATCCGAGCTACATGCTCTGCCCACCTTAGTCGTCTCGATTTCATTATTTTACAACATCTGGTGAATCGTACAGTCCGTGGAGTTCTTCATTATGCAGTCTCCTCCACTCTCCAGTCATCTCGTCCCGTTTCGGCCCATATATCTTTCTCAAAACCTTATTTTCAAATACACGTAATTTATGTTCATCTGCTAGGGTCGTACTCCAACTTTCGCAACCGTAAAGTATTACTGGCAGAATAACCGTTCTGTATATTTTTAATTTCAATTTCCTTGATATTAATCGCGATGTTAGAAGTTCTTGGACTGAATAGACTTGAATGTCTACCTTTACTGCGAGGTCGTAGAGCTGACAACTCTACACTGCTAAAACATGTCAAGAAATAGTAACAGAATTCTAGTCTAGTACAATAGATTATTTTGTCAGATGTTTCGACACTTGAATCTGTAAGTACTTACATTGCTACATCATATCTGAAAAACTTTACTCCTAAAAGTCATGCGAGTATAATTATTGGAGAAGATGTGATTTTAGATGAGAACATATTTAAAAAAACTGCTGAAGGATTTCCTGGTTGATATATATTTCTTGGGAAATGAAGAGAAATGGAAGGATGAGGAAAATGGAAAACAAACTGTAAAATGTTTGCGCCAGAGTGATCTAATATTTATATTTCTTAAACACGTACGTTCACTAAAAATTTCTGTCGAGAGAAGCAAGAAGGTTTCTGTATGGAGTGCTAAAACAATATTTGTTCTGATTATAACTTCAACTGTAGAAAATGTTTTGGATGTATCTGAAGCTGTTTTAGCATTACATGGTCTTCTAAATTAGTAAATGTTATGGCGATTTTCAAATATAAATGTACGCACGATTTAGGTAAACAGGATATTTTACATCTGAATAGAACTCCATGCTCGGTTGCTGTTACTTACAATCCATTTACTAAAATGTTTCAATTTTACAAACGTACTAGAGTAACTTCTGGAGCTACTCTTATCCAGAACCAGGTTCTAATAGTTCAAATTAAAAATTTAAATGGTTATCCACTCTCAATAACAGGATTACAATATTTTCCTCCATTGGTGAGTATTACTAAAACATCTGACGGGAAGTACGAATATGGGGGACTATTTGGCCAAGCGTTTCTAACTATGTTTGTAACCATTTACGTGATGCTACTCCGGTAGAAAAAAGCACTTATACGTATAACGCAATAGAAGTTCGAATTAACTAAGCACTGTAACGAAATAAGTTAAATAATTGATAAAGATGACGAGGAGGGTAGTGCGAGCCGTAGGTTGAAAATATCCGCACGATAATGGACCGTATGGGCACCTATGCGTGTTGTAATAAACGTAGTTAACGTATTTGTAAGGAATACCTAGTATACTTCACTTATGAAGATTACCACTATGTCTCTGCACTCTACCTGATCAAGCTTGAGTGGATCGAGCGAAATGTTGTTGCTTCTTCTTTATTACATACGCTCTTATTCGAATATTAATACAAAAGAAAGAAAATACGTTGAGTTCAAAGCTTTATTGTTCCACCAACATGAGAACTGTGTTATCCACTCAATAACAATGCGTGACACATCACAACGCAATGATACAAACAGTTTACAAACCTGATACTTGTGGAACGTCGTCTCAACGAACTAATCCACATGAAAGAAATACACGGAATTATGGGATTCACAATGTCTCTATCTAATGGTTGGTTAATATGGTTTTAATACAATAGTTGATGATGTTGCGACAACAAGATAGGTTTAGAAATAATTTGCGTAACAGCCCTACACTAAATGGGGACACGCGCAAATATAAAGCATTACACAGATAGCATGTAATATGACACCTAACAGATAACATACAACATTAATATTAATAATATTCACAGCAAAGAATATACTACTACTATCTACGAACGTCTTTAGAACTAAAATATCACTGCCACACTTTAGTGAAATATTAAAATGTACTCTATGCTTATTTCTGTGCTATAAATTATATGGCTTTTTTTTTTGGTGTCAACAGCAGTAATTATATTTCAAATTTAATTAAGACACAGGTTGATACGTTTTGCAGAAGCTTGTAAGCAAACAAAGTTGATTTAATCAACGAGTGTATCCAGTGTATATATATATATATATATATACAGATATAAATTTCTTTATCTCAACCACAAAGAGGATGTCATTGAGCACGCCCTCATTTGCTGTCGTTTACGATACTGTAACTCAGAATTGATAATGGATTTTTACTTTTACTTTACTTTAAATACTATTTAGTTGCCACTTCTTTTGCTATAAATCAATGTATATGATTTTTTTTTAATCTAGTGCGTATAGCACCCTACTCAATAAGTACGTGGCTTGTTAAGACGAGAGCCGAATACATTTTTACTATGTGCGCGTTGCTGACATATAAATATCTTTCAATTACACCTATTTTCAAGATGACAGGTTACAAATTCAAGATTTTAACCATCAAAATATCAGCACTTGTCGACATTGCTGGCCAGTATTAGTCATCAATGTTTGACGTACTAATTTTCAATACTCAAAATAGCTAGCTTTCTCGTTAATAAACATTCTTTTAGTGCATGCAGCTATAGTAAATTGACGTATATTGTCCACCACTACACAAGACTGCTGTCGCTATGACACTCGTTTGCCAGTCTGGTCAGACACTGGTACCGGTACCCGGACTCGGAACGAAAGTATGTTGCGATGATTATAGTTTTGATAAACTTCAATGATAATTCGTTTCCGATAATCCTGTGCATCCAACAGGTTATCACGAAGAATATAAACAATAATTACTTACAGATTGATCCATCCGCTCACGTGACACCAGAACGTCAATGCATACCAAGGGCCGGCATCTTTCAGCACCTTCCGCAGCCCTACCACAATCAACTTTTTTTTCGTTGCGTATGCACCTTGGAGGCAAGTTTCATATGAAAACTCCTTAGCACACCTTCCAGCTACTAACACATCACATATGTGTGGAGAACGATATAAAAACAACAGAAATTGCAAAACTTTTGTGCCCCTTCACATTAGTACGCAGTTCTTTCTCTTTGTCCAAAATCGATCTGAAGCAATCGATCTGCTACTTCCGCTCGATTGCGTCGTTGTCCATGATGTCGTCATCATGGGAACTACATTAATTCTTACACATCCAGTTCGCAACACAGCCACCGGCTATCATCACAGGGAGTGCGTAGTAACAGGCTTACATTACGGCTTACACTTGGTTAACCCAACACAGGAAGTGAGACGGCACAGGGAGTATCATATAACGGGCGTACCCGGTTATATGTTACAGTTCATGAATTTCACACCTGTGCACTATTCATTTTCAACAGATGCCAATGGAGGTGTACAACTTCCCAACGGTTCCTGGACACATATTTTAGGTGACTTATCAGACGGAAGAGCTGAGTTTTGTATGTGTTTGGTGGTTTTTAATCTGGAAAGATATCAATCTTTCAAGTTTCCTTTTCCCCTTTACGTTTCATCGCTTTCCGTAGTAGTACATAAATCAGAACCACTGCCCATGTGGATGAGCATATATCTTCCTTTCTTACCAGAAATGTGGTTACTCGTTTCTGCAGTTTTTATTACAATGCTTATAACTATAACAATTCACGCATATGTCACAAGAAATATTTGGGGCCTTCGAAAAAATTTCTTGTGTGTTTATTCAATTTTCTTACAGATAGCAGTCCCTCAGCCAAACACATTTTCGGAGAGATATCTCTTTTGTTTATGGGTATACTTTTCGTTCCTTATTTCAACCTTGTATCAAGGATCTATCCTATCGTTTCTAACGACTCCTCGATATTATCCACAAATCAAATCGTTTGAGGAAGCTGTTGATGCTGGAGTTACTCTAATTGCTAACGAGATATACTTGCAACGTCTTAAAGAGAGTGCTAACCCTTTTCTTAGGAGCCTTTACGCAAAATCTCAAACGGAGAGAAAAAGTTTTGGTTCACTTGATGATTTCCAAAGCAACTCAAAGGCTGGTTTTATTACAATAAACTTCGGAGTATCTAACATTGTTAATAGTTTACCTGTCACTGATGAATGCACCGAAATTCGTGTAATCGAAGAAAGTATTGGATTACTATTCAGCTCCTTTTGTGCCAGTAACGAATTTCCTTTTCTGGAGAAAGTAAGTGGCATTATCATGAGGATTGTGGAGGCTGGTTTTGTAATTAAATGGCTCGAGGAAAGTATGGAAGATTTACAGGGTGTTCGTCGTGACAACTTTTGTATGTCTCCTCAAAATGTTGTGTTAGCTATGAAACAACTCTATGAATGTTTTCTAATTCTTGTGATAGGTTTAGTAATAAGCAGTTTTGTCTTTATTTTTGAGTCACGTCCTCGTTAATGTCAAATAATGGTTTCATTGAAAGTTGTGATATAAGAAATATTATGTACCTTTACTGATGCAAGTAATATTATATCAATTTAGGCAATAATAGTATTGTAAGTTTGTAATTATTCTGCGCGAAAGTTTTATATAATACTTTGGCTGTCTGAAGAAATTTGTTTTTACACGAAATAGGTTCATCTGATGATATAGGAGTTACCTGGTCCTTCAGGATGTGGAGTCAGACTTTTATGTGATCAGAAATATTAACGTATTGTTATAAGGTATCATTGGGTAATCAATTTAATATGAAATTTAATATTAATATGAAATATATATATATATATATATATATATGTTTTTTATATACACAAGGAGTGTATACTATAACATCTCATTGAAGTTTTGCCACATATCTGGCACCAATAGAGCTCTAATATTTCCAAGAAATTTACATGTTGTAATTCGTAAAAAAAAGGCAATTGATTAACATCGACGACTGAGGGTTGTATGTGTTTTTCAGTTTATTGAAGTATGCGATTATTTGTTAATGCCAGTAATTGCAAATAAGGATTGACGTAATTATAAAGTTGTAATGGTATTGGTAAATGTGGTTAAGAGATGAGTCCAAAAATGTATTTATTTATTTGCCAAATGGTTGAAGTTATATTTATTATATTTAAAGAGTTATTGAAATATTGTCGGTCTATTTTGTTGAGTAAATGTTGAAGTCGTACTAAAGAACAAACATTGCTATGATGTCATGTAAATAAACAATGGTATTCAATAAATATTATTTGTTTTTCCATAAATAATGTGTGTGTATTGTTAGTGCTGAAATGTACACAGAAAAAACTGACCGACGTGCAGTGTATCGGCCAGTTATTCTATGCATTTATTAATCAATGGTACTTAATGTTTTCGAAAGCGAGAGTTATGAAGTTTATATAATTGTATACTTGAAATATGTAACATGAAATCTTGTCTATATAGAGTAGGATTGATGTTTCTTGTTTAACATAATTTATTGTACAAAAAGTGAGCAACTGTCAATTTTCGTAGAGCTTAGAATTCTCTCCATAGATATGGATATAATTAGTCAGTGTTTATTTAGAAAGAAGGCGTCACTATATTTCATTTGACTGAATGCGTTAGATACGATCGATTTCAAGATCATACTTAAAGATGTTGGCTATTGATGTTTATTTAGAATGCTTACTTCGAATAACAATATGTTAACTATAAATGAGTAAATGAAAATTTCGAATTACTTTGAATTGATATAAAGAAGAAACTTGAAGAAGTGCGTTGATTTAAACCAAGCACAAACTTTGTAAACTGCTTTCACTTAATTTATTTATAAATAAAAAATTTGCACACATCGACAGATTATCTTATTTCTTTAGAAGGTAGATGAGCTGAGCATTATTTCCCTAGACCGAGATAAATTTCGTAACTGTTTTCGCGATTGCAAAACATACCATAGTGTACAGGAGGACTTATAAAACAGTTACCATTTTCTAGGAGAGTGTCTGAAGTGCAACATGCACTTCACGTTTCTTAATATTATGATTTCTCCAAGTTTAAACTTGGTTCTAAATACTTAAGTCAAGTGATGCCTTGTGTGTGGAAACCATGTAATAGTTCCGTGAATTCAAAATAATAAGGATCTTTGTTTCATATCCGATTAGAACCTAACTTTCGTACATCATATTAATAATATAATTTCAGACACATTTAAGCTTTTTGGGATGCTGTATTCGTCTGCTGATATTAAGGATCGTAATCTGTCTTCATCGCATGTAAATTCCGTGTATTCTACTCACTGAGTTTTCCGTCTCGATGTGATTGATGTATGTCCTGTGCTTGAAACTTGAACAAGTTAAACAAAATCACGAATTTTTTATTCGCATCGCCTAATGGTGAATCTACATTGGGCCAAATTTCTATTCGTGTACGTGCTGGAGAGGACTATCTTAAAACGGCGAAATCGTCGGTCATTTCTTTGCTACTCAGAACTTTGAAAACAGAAAAGGAGACAAAGAGAATACATACACGTCAATTGTTACTACACATAATAGTATATTTGTTGGCAGACTGCCCTACAGTACGTGTAAACATATAAAATCATCTAAAAGACAGCGTCGTACCATAATAGAAAATTCGGTCGTAATTGTATAATGCGAAATTCTATTCTTTTTTTTCACTTTGGCTTTTATTTTCATGAAAGCTTGCGTTGCTTGCGGTTTGGGTGACTAGCCAATTGAAACACGTATTTTATTGCATGTTATATTGTAAGATAAATGTGACACGTGTTTCAATTGGTATTCCTCCAAATCGCAAGCGAAGCAAGACTTCATGAAAATGAGCCCTTCCTGTCCAAAACATTCTTATATTATCATATCTATTATAATAAGTGTGTTAGGGACGATTAGTAGAGATTAGGAAGGTCAGGTTTGGTTCTTTCCTTTTCAATATCCCCGATAGGACGCCGCCATTTTGTACGTTGTCCTTCGACCATCTTTACTATTATGATCGGCGTGACTAAACGAAATGATTTGTAATATGCTGTCACAACTACTTTGCTTTTCCTTTTCTCTCCCTTTTTTAAGATTCTCTGGGCTCGAAAATGAAGCTCAATCGAGGGTCAGCTATTTTGCAATGTTTCCATTATCATTGTTCACAACGTTGCCAGATACTGAGAACTTAAATTATTTTGATTAACTTTGTGGGTTAAACCTCGATATTTTGAGTTGATAAAATTCAAAATGGACTAATGTTAAACATAGATTTATGAATAGTATCATTATACATGTTGACAAAACATGTGCATTTAATTTGTTTCAAGCACATTGCAGAAAAAATATAAAACAATACTGGAGTAATATTTATTGTAAGTTATATGATCTTTTAAATATATAATTAATGGAAATATTTATAAAATAACCTCCTGGCGCTAAAATTCTTGCCAGTATAAAATAAAATATTTAAAACGTAGTTTTTCTATTATTCTTCAGAAAAGAAACTGTTTGGGAAATAAGGAAAATATTATTAAAATGTATCAAAAATATTTCATGCTGTGTGAGTACATCTGTTTGAACATAAGAATATATACACCTACAATTAACTAAATTACACTATCTGGCAACCTATGAAGAATGTTAACAGTAATATTGTAAATTGATTAAGAGAGCTCATGTAAATCATTAAGGTTCTTTTAAATGATCATTTTAAGATAAAATAGAATAATAGCTGATCAAAGCAAGTGAGTTTTATTTAAAAACTATTAAGACACGCTCTGTTTGATGAAGCCATGTTGTTAATTAGTTGTTTAAACTGTTACCTGTCATAAGTTTCTAAATAAAACTTATTTGTTTTTCTTTGCTATTATTTTATTTTATCTTAAGTATATACAAGTAAAGTTTTGATATGGAAAATATCATGTTTATTTTTTTCTATGTTTAAACCTATTGTAGTCGCCGTGCCAAAGCTTATAGTAAATTCTGCAATTAGTAATTATGCGAATACATTCTCTTTGTCTCGTTTTCCGTTTTTCAAATTCCAAAGTAGGAAGGAAACGATTCATGATTTCGTTGTTCTGAGACAGTCCTCAGCAACATGTGCATGCACAAAAATTTGGTTACCATAACATAGAATACCTGACCTTTGGAACAAAACATTCATTACAGTAAGTGTTAAATTTAAAGTAACTTGCACGTACGAAGGCCACCGAGTGGCTTTAAATTATTGTATAGCATAATGATACGTGCGCATTGCATGCAATCCTAATTTAAATCTACAAGATGCATGATCTCTGATTCTACTGCTATGTAGAGGATTTATCTCTCCCCGAAGGGAAGCAAGAGTGTTATTGACTTTATTGGTTATTTCTCATATTGTGGATTGCAGGCCAAGAAAGTGTACGAACTTTGAATAATATTCTCGCTTTAGAAAAGCCAGAATATATAAACAACCATTGTGTTGGTAATGGAGAACTCACCATTTGACATTCAAGTACTGAAAGATTACATATAACTAACTGTGTAGGCTGAATTAAGAAACATTGAAACGCGTCAACTGACGTAAAGTTCAATCTCCCCCATCCAACCTCAACACATAGCGATGGAATGTCAAATTTGCGTCAATATCTGTAGATCAATCCAGGATGTCCTGCTCTATATAACCATTTGTTTGACCTTGATATGTATTCAGATTAGCCTTGGAGACCGAAGAGTTAACATCTTCTAACCTATAAGGTAAGCCCAGAACAACTTCCCTCCTGAAACAGTTTTCACTCTTCCAACATAGAATTTCACTATGGAATTCTACCATATCCCATATCGGATAGAATTGTTGGACTTAGAAGAAATCATCGAGGTTCTGAACTTGTTACTTGCATAGCTCCATTTCAGAGATAGTCATTGTAACTTATGTTTACTGCAAACATGTATTCGAATTTTAATTAAGAAAACTAACTTCTAAAGTAACTTTACATTCATTTTTTTAACTTAAAAATCTGTAGTTCGAGTATTCATTGATTATGCAAATTCCCAGCTCCGAAATGCTCACTTCTTTTCCAGGGCAAGGCAAGAGTAACTACTCGCTCCCAAAAGAAACCATTAAATTCCACCCTGTTGTGTTAGAATTCAACGATTGACTCCAAAGTCGAGTCCAGTTCAAACTCATTAAAATTCTCCTCTCAGGCGTTTAGAGGATGTAACAATAATGGAAAACAGGTTTAGTACAAATGACATTCTGTTTGGGAATTAAGCATCCACACATAATGCTAGTCCCAAAACTAAAAATCAAGCCTCATTAAAAGTATTTCTGTGTACGGTACATGCTGCGCAATCTCTACAAATGCACTTTACACCACTAGACTCTACTGCTTCTAAGAGATTCATTACAGAGTGTAAATAAATGATTTATAAAGAATCGCCACTAAGATCACTCTACTTTTTCATATTTTGGCACTTGAATAAAAACGAAAGATATGATTACAAATTTGTTAAGTAGGCAACGTAATAATTAGAGAACTCTGTGGTGTGTGCTGTCACAATTGTTAATTAATTTCAGATGTAATATAGACTGTCCATCTTATAATATTATAATTTGAAAATAGATTAAGTAACTTCTTTCCAACACTTGTAATAATATCCCTGTTTTTCCTCAATTGTTACAAATCGAAAACCATGTTAAAAATTAACGTCAGACATTTAAGGATTCAAATTACTACCTTATAAATTACGGTCTTAAGATTACTATTACTGTACCACTTATTAAATACTTTATGTTAAACTGTTCCGCTTGTTTCAAATATGTTGTAAATAAATTAATAAAGAAGCAAGGCATCACACATAATTATTTCATTATACTTTAAATTTTAAAATACAAAATCAGGATTCAAATTTAATTGAATTTTCAGACCTTTCCTTGTTGTTCAAAATATGTTGATCATATACAGGTCGCTTTAGGACTTACTGTCCTTCATTTCGTGTAAAGCTTCGAACACTTATTTCACTATAGACATTTGTTCCACTTAGTGTCTGCTTCTTAAGACTGGATGTTAAAACAAAATTATTAATTTTTATTGGGTTGACCCATAAGTCTGGGCGTGTTTGTGTAAGTGAAAATTTTGCGTGAAAGATAAAATATTTTGGCAATGCGTTTTATGTCATTCAATAGAAAATTATGTCATCTACAAAATAGTGTGTTTACTTTAGTTTTATGCTGATATACATAAAACAGTAAAACGCTCCCACAGAACCAGAGAGCGTCACCTTCACTCAATGGGAAACGGTCAAAAGTTGGACGCATGGATTGCACATGCTTTGAACGATAACAAGAAAAATCAAAGAGCCACGATCGCTGCAAGTTTGCTTGTCCGTCATCGGTAAACTCATGGACACAAGAAGCGACTCCTCTACCGAATTGTTACCGGCGACAAAAAATGGTGCCTGTACGTCAATATGAAGCAGCGCAAAGAATGGCTTAGCCCAGGAAATAAATACATAACAATTAAGAACGAGAACACAGAGACAGTAAACACATTCAAATACTTGGGAGCATATGTAACAAGAAAAAACGAGGTCACGGAAGAAGTAAAAAGTAGCTTAGGATCGAGCAACGAGTAGTTATATACCTTCCAGAAACTCCTAGCCTCGCGATTAGCGATTAATATCAAGGAAATTGAAATTACACGGAATGGCTATTCTGCTGGTAATACTTTACGGTTGCGAAAGTTGGAATACGAGTCTAGTAGATGAACATGTAAATTACGTGTGTTTGAAAATATGGATTCGAAAAAAATATACAGACCGAAACGAAACTAGATGAGCGGAGGATGCAGAAGACTGCATAATGAAGAGCTGTACGGACTGTATAACTCACCCGATGTTGTAATGAATTTACGACGACTAATATGGACAAGCCATGTAGCTCGGATGAGGAAAAAACGGAGCTTATACTGTGTATTCCATGGTGGTTGGTAAGCTCGAGGGGAAGCTACCATTGGGAAAACAGAGATATCATTGGGAGAACAATATTAGAAGAAGTCTTCGAGAAGTAGATGTGCGGGAAGAAAACTGGCTTGATCTTGCCCAGAATAGAATCGTATGGCGAACCTTTATTATTGTGGCGATAAACTTGCGAGTTCCATAAGCAATAGAGTTACTTAGTTGGTTTACTTAAGATAAATACTTTATTAAAATATAACAGTAGATCAAAAATTGGTGTAAGCTATCTAGAAATTTTTCAATAGAATTCTGGCGAATAAAAATACTACTTATCAGGTAACATTAGACATCAGTCGTCAGATAACCTCTGTGTTCATAAACTACAGACAATCATGAGAAGTCGTGTGAATGCCAACCAAAAACCATTTGGATATGCATGTGAAGTTGTAGCTCTTTGAGAGCAGTTATCCAGCTGTATTGGCCGAGTGATTACGGTCGTGGGCTTCACAACATTACTGGGAGGTAAGTTCGAGTCATGCTGCCAGCTATGCTGTATATTGTTTTCAAAAAGTAATCTCAATAACACAGCACATAATGGAATGGCACTTAGAAAAGGCATTGTCCGCTAGTTTTAAACTATGGATATTTTACCGCTAGCATGTGCTTTACCACTCAGCCACACTCCTGTCTAGTTCATAAAAACAGATTTAAAAATGACTCTCTAGTACTATTAATTTCAAATTAAGTTTATTGCTTGTAATTGAGAAGTTACACGAAGTACCATCGTCTTAGAAATGTTGACCTTTTGGCGTTCAATGCCATATTTAATTCGCCATACATTTACGAGTACCTCAATAAAATTTAGTTGCAATGTCTTATCACCAGAGGTCAGTAGAACAGCATATCATAAACGGTTGTGTTAAGTAACAAACTTCGAAGTTTTGTTGGCTGCAAAAAATTGACAAAACAAACAAACAAACAAAAAAAAACAATACGTACAGGTAGACTCTGTCTTCAAGTACAAATATTAAGATTAGCAAAAGTACACAACAAATTTAGGACGAAATAGACTTGAGTGCCTATCTGATGGTGCAGGGCAGGCAGCTGAATTAAACATAACAATGAATCTTCCTGATCAAACCTATTCCTAAGTATCCCTTCAATACCTAATACATTCTACCTCCTTTATTCACACCATTGACAAAACACCAATTCTGCTTAAGACAGAAATAGATTGGGGCAGTTATTCTAATTAAATACTGTAAGATCAATATTCCTCAATGATTTACTTCATAGTTTATGCTCTTCGGTGGTTTCCTCTATTGTTTGGCGCGGGCTTTGGCTCCTGGTCTGGGGTTCGATTCATCTTCCATAAATAAAATTATTCACTTTAAATATTCAACTCTCAGGACGAAAGTGGCCTAAGTTGCCCAGAAGTTCATCCCAGGTGGCCCTAGGTAAATTTACTTTATTGTTTTGTATTGTATTGTAACAAACTTTGAAGCTTATTATCTCAAAACTTTTATCTGTCGCTTATGCTTCTTCCTCAATTCCTCTTAAATCCTCAATTTGTTTCGTTAACCTAGCTTAGGTCAGCTTAGGTTATTCTATGTAAGGTTAGGCTAAAGAAAATTATAATTGAAGTGGTTAGTGAAAAAGTCATACACGTCCACTTTTCGGACATTTTGAGTATTTCGTTCATTATTATAGAGAAAAGAAAAAAATAGCTCTACAAGATAGTGTAAAAATAACTCATGTTACACGCTGCAAACCCATTCCGTGACAGGAAAGGTGGTATGCTATTTTATAGCTGGTGCGAAAACAGGATGTTTGCACGATATACTTCGTAAGAAGTTCACTGTTTGCGTAGCAGATTCGCTAAATACTAGTGACTTCTTGCTGAAGATTACACTCCACGTGGCAAGATAGAAATTATCTGGGGCTCTTCAAACAAGTTCATTGTCCATGGGTTCTTTTATGTAGGCTAGACTTCAAGGATTTTTGTTCCAAACTGACAAAGACTTACAACAAAGTTACAAAACCAGCAGACCGGGCGGTTTTCGGATAAAAAAATACAGGACGACGATCCAGTGACCTCCAGAAAGCACATAGTACGTTGTTTCTGAACATATAACATTGATGCTTAAGAGCCAGTTCTACAATCGACGGCTAAGCTTCTGTCCAGGGCTAAGTTGAGGCCAAGTCTCACTTTGCGTACTCTCATTGGCCAAGCTATCACTTGGCCCTGGTCAGAAGCTTAGCCGTCGATTGTAGAGCTGAGCCTAAGCTGATTCACTTTTCCTGAAAACTGGAGTAAAGCCACTACGGCTATTGTGAAACCACCAAAGTTGTACAACAAACCTGTCCCTGTCAATATGAAGGAAGTTCGAGATGTAGAAAGATAACTGCCTCTTATCCTCCACTACATCAAGACCCATTACAGAAATGATGTCCAATGGGAGAATATGAAGAAGAATCGCTAGGCAGTATTATTATTGATTCTGAGTGAGCGCTTTCCTTTCCCTATTTTAGCTTTCATTGAAGTACTGTGAACAGTTTTGGTGTCGGGTTCTTTCTTTAGTGCTACCCGTCATTTGTACCTCTGAGTTTATTAACATTCTTATACAAATAACACAAAACCGTTTTCTAAACAGGTGAAAGTTGAAATACTACAGTTTTGTGCAAAAACAACATACGTCCAAAACATTAATTCAAGTACTGCGACAAACACAATATGGTTTAAAAAGCTTCTTTTTTTGGTATAGCATACTGAGTCACTAACAAGAACTGTTGCATGTTAAATTTCCATAAATACAATCTATAATTTTACAAACAGTTTTACTTTATCCTGAAAAATCTGTGTTCATGGACATATGTGGTTTTTAGTCTCACCCGTTCAATTCCTTCCTTTGATTATACATTATATTTATGGCCTTTATCGAAACCTAACATTCAAGCATTACAAGCTGGTGGATATTTTATGTACACTAACAAAGTCAATTGTTTTAGAGGCACACGAGAACTAAATAAATGAGATCTAGCTCTATTTTATACCTCTAAGTTCTAACTGAATTTATCATAGAGTTAGGAATATAAATAGAGGGAACCTTAGGCTGTTTTGTTGGGGAGAGGAATGGAGCCAAGAGACGGAAGGGACGAGACATTTCGGCCATATTAACAGGCAGCATTATTTGAATTTGCGCCCGAAAAACCACAACCGTAGCGATTCCTTTTATCTTATTGGTTCCGAGTTGATATGTGAATCCGAACTCTCTCTCTTACATTAAAATCATTGTCACTGTTTTGTTGCTAACGCAAATTCTAAATTAACCTTAGTTTCAGAGATTCCACGATTTAACCTCCAAGTGCCCTTGGTCACTAATTTTATTAAATTTCCTAATGCATATATATATATATATATATATATATATATATATATATATATACAAGAGAAAAGTTATTTTTCGTAAAGAAAAAATAAACAAGACTAGACCAGAATTCGATCCCAGGCCCTTTGGATTAGCTTTCCGACACTCTACCAATACGCTAAATTGGCAACTGAAAATAAGCTGCTTCTTGGCACTCTTATTTGTCATTATATACAAGTAGCTACAACTAGCTAAGTATGACGTCATGACAATTTCTGTCAACACTGAAATGAGACACTCTACGTATTTCCAATTACAGATCTTTCGTATTTTCTGCCGTATATATGAATTTGAAGCGTTCTGGAATATACTCCATCTTATCGTATTTTCTGTTTGTTTCTTACTTCATTCCTCTTTCAGAAGTGAATATTTTTATCCGGAACCTGAACATGGAACAGGGAAGCAACGACTCTCAACAGTGACATCACATAAAATATTTCAGCCAATGAAAATGTCGAATTACATTGTGTTGTGTTTTTCTGGCGTAAATTCAAATCATGCTAACAGGCCTCATATTTAGATACCCTCTTTTCCGATTATTGCCTGTCAGAGGTGCACTCATCCTCCTATCGAAAATGGCAATCCTCACAGTACTCGTTATAGAGATACTCTAATGGGGCCACACAAGATGGCTGCAGACGAGCCGTAATTTGGCTTCATGTGACGTCATGTATGTTCTATCTATTTTCTTCCTAACTCTTTGGAATTTATGCAAGCAGGCCACGGTGAAGCAGGCTAACAAGATTTGTTTCACACAATTCTTTTTTGTATGTAATCAAGTTGTGTGCAGATGGAGAAGAAGAGAAACTATAAATGAACGCATGTTTAGAAATAATTATTTTATATCATTTTGGTAATAGAGAAGAATGCGTGATATTCCTCTATATGAATTGTCCAG
>JAGDQP010037441.1:0-18617 GCA_022664845.1 Lepisma saccharinum | reverse complement strand
GAAATCTCTTAAAACAAATAGGCTACAATACATTTTTAGTTAAAGTTTGGGATACGGAACGAGTTTATCACCGAGATCAATTACACTTCGGTTCGTCGGATCCTCTCAAAACTAAGGCCAAACAAGATTCAAGTCAATTCACAGATAACCAAAAGACGTCTTCCGGTTCGGCAGATCTGCAAAACTTTTCTCGTAAGAATCAAACGTCTGGAAGGCCAAGAAAATCTCCTTGCTGGCACAAGGATTCCGTAATGCTAATATTAGATATGGCAGTTAAAATCATCGGACGATTCCTCACAATAAGTCACAAAAGACAAACTGTTCTTTGTCAAGAGAATCGAAAAAAATGAGTTATAAAAAAGGCAGATCAAAGTCATCTCAAGTATTACTTTTAGTGAATATCAAAATGGTTTTAGATTGAACTAGAATATGCAAGCTAAGTTCTACATTCAACTAAGCTAACAATATGAACACTATTTAAAAACGATATTAAAAACTAAACATTCAATAACGAGACACATAAAGAACAGTGGTATTTATTTTCTTTATTTTCTGAGAAAGATGTAGGTCTATTTTGAATTTTGTTAGTGCAAATGTTAATTTTGATGTTTGTTTGCGCTGTTTCCTAGCAATGCCAGAAATTAAAGTGATTTTATGATTCGCGCTCTTGCAGTCCAATCCGACAGCGGCTGGCAAAAGCGAATAATACGAACATTGATCTTGTTTAACTTCCATGGACTAGTCGTCCAGTGAACTGTTTTTTTAATAGTCAGGATTGATAGATCCATTGAACTTCAAATACTAAAAATGGATTGATAGGTCCTGCGATCTTAACATTATCTTATTGGACTATCCAGCCAAAACTAATTGAATTAATTTTCTTTGACTATTAGAATGTTTACAATATTTCTTTTATTTCACGAATATGATTTTTTCAAGCAAACGGGAATTACTATACAGTTTTCTTTTTGAAAGCCCCGGAGAATACTGTATGCCAGAACTGGGTCTATTAGTCTAGCATCTCGTGTTCATATTCTTTGTATATTAATTGCTATTTCGTTAGTTCTTTGTCATTAGCGCATGTTCAATAGTAGTCGTGATTGCTGACGATCTCTCCCCCTTTTCGGATTATTGTTATTCGATGTGCATCTTTCTTTGAGGATATAGATCGGTAAACAAGCCGTCGTCAAGAGGTAGTAGACATATGTTTGGACTGTTACAAATGTTTGGAATACGAGGATAATCATCCATACGATTGTGCATACTCATGCGT
This sequence comes from Lepisma saccharinum, assembly GCA_022664845.1. Classification (NCBI taxonomy): domain Eukaryota; kingdom Metazoa; phylum Arthropoda; class Insecta; order Zygentoma; family Lepismatidae; genus Lepisma; species Lepisma saccharinum. The sequence goes on along the minus strand of JAGDQP010037441.1, from coordinate 17,344 downwards.
GTTAAACAATAAATACAATTAATCGATCTTGTAGTATTCTGTGTATGTTTTGAAGACTATTTAGTTTCTGCATAAGTTACTAGCATCATTAATAATTTAAAACATAGCACAACACCGGAAGTTTCTAGAAATGTGAATTTTATGTGAAAATCATATTACGTGTGGGATGTGAGTCTGCATGTATACGAGCTTGGCGTGTTAAAGCCATCCAGTTACATAACCCAACATTGATTTATTCTATACTTGTAGACCACACCCATATTATCAAAATAAATAATCAAAAAATTTGAATAAATTCTGACACGAAATATAAAAATTCCTTTCGATTTATTTCCTGCTATTATGCATGATACAAAAGGAATACTTATTCTTGATTGTCAGAAATTTATAGCAGTGGAATAAAAGCGGAAATTTTATGAATGCGAATAATGAATCTCTCTTGTTGATTCTTTTCAAATGGGGATAAAAACTGAAAGATTCAAAAGTATAAAACGTAGTTGTATTTTCTCAATTTTTTGTGGGTGTGAGCTATTTACGAAGAGAAAATGTATTGTTCTCGTTTCCTGGCTACTTCATATCCATGACGCTCGTAGCTAATAGTGTTCATATCTGCTCATTATATTGAAAGCCTTTTGTGGACTATAAGCAAACCTAGCTTTGTCGATTCTATAACAGCAGATTCTTATAGCAGTGATTATTCTTCTTTGTCAAGTTACGTGTACTAGATTATTTATCGCTTGCTACGCGAAGAGAATTTGATTACTAAAACTAAATTATTACTTGCAATATGTTTCTAGTGCTTCAAAGTTAGTAAAAAAATTGGGGAAATTGTTTGAACCGAAAATCTAATAGTTTGTGGCATTATCTATTGAAGATCGATGGAGAATAAGTGCTTTTCTTGTGTACATGAACTATATTTTGAGTATTATACATTTTAATAAAAAAAACTAGTGTAAAAAGAAAAAAGTTTTTCTTAAATATAGTTCAGTTTCCCTCCAAAAAAAGAAATGGAGAAAATTCAATGTTCAGAATGCAGTGGCGTATTGTTAAAAAAGAACTATAATACCCATATCAAACGTAAACATCCCTACCTTAGAACTGAAGAAGAAACAGAACCTTCTGCAAAAAAGCGAAAATTTTGATCGAAAATTAGTATGAAAAATTTTGATCGACATATGAAAAATATACATTTGTATGTACCAACGAAAAGTGCCTTATGACAGGCATTCACTGATTAAGAACTCGCTAATAGCGACAGTGCAAATACGCAGTGTTTTCTGGCTTCTAGAGAAAAAAATTGTGTACATTTTTTGGAGAAGCAAGTTAGTGAATGTGATACAGTTTTGAAAATCAATTTTATTTTAAGTGCTGATTTTGTGAAAATGGATGGAGAAACACAGTACATAGTGGCAATAAGTTATTCTCGAAATCTGTGGTTGTGGGAGAAACTATTAAAAAAATATTGGAGGAATTACAGGTTAATGAAGTGGACAGAGCAGTTAAGGGTTCAAGTTGGTCCTTATCCTCTACTCCTAATCATAAACTTGAGGTGCATGTTAATTCGTTTAATCCAATTGCTGCGTCGTGCCATATTAAACTCCCTAAGTTTATTAAGAAGAAACGAGCTATTCTTAACATTAAAAATAAAGACTCAAATTTTTTTTTGTACGCTGTGCTAGCTAAACTTAACCCTGTTGATTCAAAGAAAAATGGTAATCAAGTTTCTCACTACGAGCCTTATGCACATGAAATAATTCCCATTTTTGAGCTGTAAGCCTACATGACTTTCCCAAATTTGAAAAGCATTACAATGAAATGTTTCAATTTCTATCAATGTGTATGGTATAGATGATAAGAATGAAAAAGTCTTTCCCCTTCATATCAGCAAACATCAATCTAACGAAACTAGTATAGACTTACTGTGTGTGAAAAAGGAAACAGTAACAACAACAACAACAGCATCAACATCATCGGCATCTACATCTCTGACAATGATTACTCATCATTACTGTTTAATAAGAAATTTTTCTCAATTAGTGAGGAGTCAGGTTACTAGTCACGAACATCGTTATTATTTCTGCAGACGTTGTTTATACCACTTTATAGATGAATATAAACTAACACAACATGAACATGTTCGTCGAGAACATGAACCAACTCGCGTCATTATGCCTATTCCTGGTCCGGTTGTTAAATTTAAAACCGATCCTTCATTTTTAAAAGCAGATGTTGTAATAGTAGCAGATTTTGAAAGTTTTTTGAAGCCAGTTTGTGAACATCGGGGACAAAAATCTATCAACATTCAGAAGCATAAATTAGCTAGGTACTGTTTCAAAATTTGCTGGTCAGATCAAATTCCGACCGAACTTCACTTGTATAGAGGTGATAATCCAGCGCAGCATTTTCTAAAAAGTTTGCAGAAGGATTTAGAACAAATTGTTAATAGATTAAATCTGGATTTGCCGATGAATCCCTTAACTACACCGGAAAAACTCGATTACGAACAATCAGAGAAATGTTCTATTTGTGACGAAGAATATACTGAAGATAACTCAAAAGTTCATCACCACCATCATTTATCAGGAGCTTATCTTAAACCTCTTTGCAATAATTTTAATTTGAGAATAGAGAAACAAAATTTTATAGGATGTTTCATGCATGGATTATCTTCGTATGATGCGCATCTCTTCGTGAATGAATTAGGTTGTATTCCAGGTGATATAAAAGTTCTTGCAGAAAGTGAGGAAAAGTATATTTCAATTTCAAAGTGGTTAAATCTCGAAAATGCTAAAAAAATTGAATTAAGATTTTTAGATTTGTACCGGTTTTTGCCATACTCTTTAGATGAATTAGTAAAAAATTAAAGCCGGAAGAACTGAAATACACTCATGCTTATTTCCTTGATGATGTAAAATTTGATTTAAGTAGAAGGAAGGGTATTTTTCCTTATGATTATTTTAATGACGCTTCGAAATTTAATGAAACAGAACTACCTCCTCAAACAGCATTTAATAACATACTTAAGGGTAGTGAATGCAGTAATGAAGATTATTTGTTAGTTCGACAAGTATGGGAAATATTCGATTGCAAAACATTTGGAGATTTTCATGATCATTATCTAACCACTGATGTTTTGCTAACAACTGATATGTAGAAAATTTCAGAAACACATGCATCACTTCATATGGAATTGATCCTTCCTTCTCATACACATCGCCAGGCTTATCTTGGAAAGCTATGCTCTATAAATCTAAGATCAAATTAGAATTATTTTCAGATAATGATAAGCACTTGTTTATCGAAAAATCAATCCGTGGCGGTGTATCCCAATGTAGCGTAAGATATATTAAAGCTAACAATGAGTTTCTCGGTAGTGAATTCGATCCTCAAAAAAAACCTCGTTTGTAATGTACCTGGACACGAATAATTTGTATGGTCATGCCATGAGTATGCCTCTTCCCCATGGAAAATGTTGTACATTTTCGATTGCTAAAATTTTATCTTACTCACGGTTTAAAACTTGTAAAAGTACACAGAATTCTATGGTATTCTCAATCAAAGTGGCTTAAGCCTTACATAGATCTAAACACCAAGCTACGCACAGAGACAACAGCCAATTTCGAGAAAGATTTTTACAAATTTCTTATCAACAGCGTGTTTGGGAAAACCATGGAAAATGTGAGAAAGTATACTGATATAAAACTTGTTTCTGATAAAAGAAAAGCCGAAAAACTCATTGCAATGCCGCAATTTAAATCTAGAACAATCTACTCAGAAAATGTTGTACTTATTCATATGCTACGAAAATTCACAAAATTAAACAAACCTGTGTATATTGGAAGTGCAATTTTAGATCTTGCTAAATTAGTAATGTATAAATTTCATTATGATGTGATGAAACCTCGATATGGAGATAAGCTTACTGTGGTTTACACCGACACGGATTTGTTAGTCTATCATATTTTTTGAGAAAATTTCTACAAAGATATGCGTGATGATTTAATAGACTACTTTGACAGATCGAATTATCCTGTAAATAATCTATATATCATATTAATTAACGAGAAAATACCTGGTAAAATGAAGGATGAGATGAAAGGAATACCTCTTGAAGAAGTTGTTAGATTACGATGGAAAGTGTATGCTATGAATACGGTAGAAAAGAAAGAAACAAAAAGGGCTAAGGGTGTGAAGAAAAATATTGTGAAAAATGAGATTATGATTGATGATTTTAAGAAGTGCTTGTTTTCTGATGAACAATTAACGAAAGAGCAACATCAAATTCAATCACGTAAGCATACACTTTCGACTGTAAAGCAACAAAAATTTAATTTAGACCCCCATGATGATAAACGTAAAATTCTTGATTGTAGGATACACACGTTGCCATGGGGTCATCGAAGAATTGTAAATAATGATGCTGAAATAATTTGTGAAGTGTGTCTGCGATCCTCAACCTCTAAATGAGTTGTATTTTATTTTTTCATTTGTGTAACAGTAAAAGTTAAGGTAAGGTTTGTACATAGTTATTATCAAGCTTGTTCAAATGTTAATAAAGCACATGATGCGTGTTTTTTAAAACACTTTTTTTATTTTTTCTATACATTCTAATATAATATAATTTATTATTATTTATTATGCCTACTGATTTATTCGGATTCCCGCGATATAAGTCGCATGAGCATGAAGCATTATCAGATTCGCCTTCCAACATCAATGAAAACCAGCTAACAGTATTAGATCAAAGAATTAAAATAATAAAGGGTGAAATCAAAGGCACTACGAAATACTTTATCTTCAAATATTGAAACTGAAATCACAGAAGCTCAACATTTACTAGATCTACTTCAGAAACTTGATAATGAGTTAAAAAGTGTTATTCTTATGTATTCACAGCTAGTAAATGAAAATGATTTTACCTAAGTTCAAAATATTATAACGACAATTCAAAATGAAGTACAATTAATAAAGAATCAATTCATTACAAATACTGCAGCACAAGATCTAGTCAATAATTTGAATAAAAAGCTTACGGAGTTACAAAATACGTTTAATGATCGTCAAACAACTGTGAATGTATTAGAAAATGCTCTTCAAAATAATCCTTCTCAAGAAGCAAGAAGTGCAAGAAATGCAAGAATTTATTTCGATTCTATAAAATGAACTTAAAACTATTACCGATGAAACAAATAAACTGCGTGATGATCTAACCAACCTACCTGTTTATAGTGATGTATCGGAAATTAGTAGAAAGCTTGGTGAGTTTGAAGCAATAATTAATAATATATAGGAACTCACGAATATTAAAATTGAACTAAAGAATCTACAGACTGTTGTGAATAACATTCCTAATGACGTAAGTAGTTTACAGGAAGCACTTGCAAAATTTAATAAGAAATTAGAGGGTTTTAATCTTCCTACAGATTTAATTAATCTTCAGCATGTTGAAAGCACCGTTCAAAGTGATTTAATTGAAATTCGAAAGAACACACCAAAGCAATCTGATATCGAGAGTATACGTAAGTGTTTAAGTGAATTAGCTACAAATCAAAATCAAAATGAAATAAAATTAAAATTAACTGCACTCCAAGAAACTATTAACACACTTCCAACTTCGCCAGAAGTAGAAATAATTAAAAATACGAAAGCTAATATTCAAACTGTAATCGAAACAACCGAGAACCTCCCTGAAGTAATAGACGATATTAAGATTCAATTACAAAACTTTCAAACTAGTATAACATTCCTTCCAACATTAGAAGATCTTTCTCGTATACAAGAAGTGTTAACTAATGTTCAAAATGAAGTTAAAGAAGCAACTCAAGAACATTCAAAATTCATTTCTGTTCATGGGGTTAATGAAATATTTAGCGGGTTAAAGAATATGTTGAAACGTCTAGAGGATACAGCAGTAACACATAACATATTGATTGCAAATATTCAGAAACAAATCAGTGATCTAGAAACGAAATACACTTCTGTGACTAATTCTCTTAATAACTTATCTAAAAAATATGCTGATATTAATGACTTTCGTAACATAGAAGCATCAATAGCTCTAATGCCTACAGTGACTCAACTTTGGGAAGTACAAGATAATATTAAAAATTTAATATCGATAAGAGACTTTAATAGCAATAACGATGAAATAAAGAATGAAATTATAGCAAAACTGAAAGACTTAGAAGATAAATTTAAAAGCGATTTGTATAGAACCATATAAGCTAAATATAATGAATTGTTAAGATAAATACGCAACTTACATAGTGTTCAGTTCTTTACAATTTATTCAATACCTAATAAAGAATGAGACTTCACGCATGGCAATGTTAGTGGTAAAGTATACTTATTTAATATGAATACTCCATATTTTGAAATTCCTTTTTTTGGTAAGCTAAAAATTATTGCTTTTCATTGGCTTAAGAAGAAGAATAAAGAGTTTCCTATTGTTGATATATATTCAGCAAGCGGTGGACAAAAGTATGGCAATTTATCATTAATAATACATGAGTGTAGTAGAGTACCAGATGCTCCATCTGAAGACGAAATTTTACTTCATGAGTTCGATGTTGTAGAAGACGATGTGCTTGTAGTTCGATCAGATAAATTTTCACTAGGTGAGTATCCAATAAGTATTGATTAGATCTTTATTGCTCAATTAATTTCTCGATCTTTAAATTAGTTCTTAATTAATTTTCAATAGATTGAATAGTAGATTAGCCATTGTTGAAGAAGTCCGCAAGACGGAATTATAAACGAATACCTGTTGTAACCAAGGGTATACATGACTTATGGCAAGCAGATTTGGTGGAAATGAACTCAGGAAACTTGAAAGGTTTAGCTAAATTAAATAGAGGGTATTCTTATCTTCTAACTATTATTGACAATTTTAGTAAGTATGCATGGGCTGTACCAGTTAAAAATAAAACAGGGAAAGAAGTTACACGAGCGTTTAATTCAATACTTGAAGCGACTCAACAAGCACCAAAGTATTAGCAAAGAGATCGCGGTAGCGAGTTTTATAATAAAGAGTTTATTAAATTAATGAAGCAAAAATGTATTACTCATTACTCTTCATACAGCGATAAAAAAGCTAGTATTGTTGAAAGATTTCATAAAACATTACGTAATTTGATGTCGAAGCAATTCACACTGCAAGGTAATTACAAATGGTACAATATATTACAAGCACTAATGAAGAAATATAACGAAAAAAAACATAGCACGGTAAAAATTAAACCTATTGACGCCGTGAAGAAAGAAAACGGACACAAATTAATATCAACAGTTTATAGCAAAAAGTATTTAGCATCGTCAAAGGAGAAATATAGTGTGGAAGATTATGTTCGAATTAGCAAGTTTAAAAATAAGTTTGAAAGAGGTTTTACTCGCAATTGGAGCACAGAAATATTTCAAATTGCTAGTGTTTTTAAGACTGATCCACCTACATATCATTTAAAAGACGAAAGCAATGAGATTATTAAGGGACGTTTTATGAGCAAGAACTAATGAAGACCAAACACCCTCACGTATACTTAATTGAAAAGGTTTTAAGTAGAACTAAAAATAAAGCATTAGTTAAGTGGTTAGGTTTATCTTCGAATGATAATTCTTGGATCGATCTCAAAGCTATAATATAGTTAATCATAAAATGTGGAGTGTTAAGCTTACAACGACTTTTGCTAGCTAATGATTATGGTAAGTTGAATGGTAAATTACTTCCGAATAATATTTGTTGCTTAATACTAGGCGCATCAGGTTGCGGGAAAACTACACCAATTATTGTTAATTTTATTCTAGCTCCGAATTGGATTTATTGGATTGGTAGACACTTATACGTATTCTCTAAAAGTTTAGAACAACCTAAGTATCAATAACTGCAGCATATTTATGATGAATACAAGAAAGATTCCACTATCAGTTGGCTACGTTTAAACCTTCCGTTAGAAGATTGCGAGCAACGGTCTGTTATTATATTTGATGATTATATATTAGAAGATCAGAATGAGGTACGGAATTACTTCACACAGGGTAGACATAAAGGAATGGATTGTTTTTACTTAGAACAAACGTATAGTAAAGTTCCGAAAGAACTTATTAGATATAATGCAATTTTTTTGTGTGTATTTCGTCAAGATAACACGAATTTAAAGCATATTTATACTGAGTTTGTTGTTTGTGATATGTAATTTAATAAATTTAAGGATATTTGTTCTATTGCATGGAAGGGACCTTATGGTTTTATAACAATCTATATGACGAGAAAGTCAAACAATGGAAAGGTTCGAAACAAAATCGATCATTTCTTTATAATCGAGTGATCGTTTTATATAATTTACGTTTAACGTTTTCAATTGATGTACGTACGTTACTTTTTTCAAAGCGGAAATAATATAGTCTTTTTTCATATAATGTCAAAACGAAAATCAAATAATATTGAATTACAAAATATCTTGGCCAAACGTTTTAAGGAATGGAAAGAGAGTCACCGTAGCTATTATGAAAAGCAAAAACGTCAAGAGAAACCATTGATTGAGGTGATTGAAAGCTTGGGAAAAGAAATTAAAGGAGTAACCGATGACAACAGAAATCTAATTACAGAACTTATACCTGTAGCACAACAGAATATTAATAATTATCCACCAACACCATCAGAAACCTCATTTGAGAAACAGTTATTTGCTTCAACTAAGGCATTGCTAGAGACTAGAGAAACGAAAGATGATGACGAAGAGAAAGACATTCAGTTAGGTCCATTAGTGAGTCGATATTTAAGTACTAATAGGTTAGATAAAGATGAAGTGTTTTGATTATACTCTCTTGATATAGCTGGAGTAGTGCAGTGGAAAATTAGAAGTTATAATGTTTCCTTTGATAATGATGATCTAATTATTTATAGTGAGAGTAAAATCACACAAGATCCATCAACCCCGATCTATGAAAAATTTAAAGGAACGGAAGGGTTATGGGAGTTAATAACTCGTAAACAACCAGTAGGTTTTACTAATGAAGATTATGAAACTTATAAGAAAATTTTAAAGATAACGAATGCTTTATATCAGAATCATGATCCATCACAGAATAAAGTAAAATCAAGCTCCAGCGATAAGTACAAAACATTTGGCTTGAACTGAAAACTAAAGGTGAAGGTTTGAAAGAAAGGAAGCAAGGAAAGGGGATTAAGCGCTACACAAATATGCCACAACAATTTGTTTGGATGGATGATGTTAGAAAGTTAGTATATAGATTATTAGTTATAGCAGGTGAAGAAGCAGCTGGGAATAAGAATTTTTATAATGAGAAAGTGAGTATTATGGAATTGATTTCATCTCGATTATCCAATTTTATTATTTCGAATCCAAAATGTTTAGGTTACCCCATAAAAATTATTCATATTCTTCCAGCTAAATTTTGCCATACTATATAAGGTAAAGGCCTAGTGAACGATATTATTAATAAATTACCTTTTGAAATTCATCTTCCAGGCTACGAGTTCTGTGGTCCTGGTACACGTTTAGATGAAAGATTAGTGAAAGGTGATCGGGGTATAAATAGATTAGATCAAGCATGTGGAGAGCATGATATTGCTTATAAGAACTTTAAACATTTATCGGATAGACATAGAGCTGATCAAGACTTAGAGTTTAAAGCTTTTGATAGAGTTATTAGCAAAGATGCTGTTTTAAGTGAAAAATTGGCTTCATTGGGAGTAGCAACGACAATGAACACAAAACGGAAAATGGGATCGGGCTTATAGATTGCTGCATTTTTCTTAAACACTGGGTAGAAGCTTGAGCCGTGGTTGTTGAATAAATTCAAAATTATGAATATAATATAGTCTTTTTATACAATGAAAGCAAAAGGTGTAAAATTTCAAATTCCGGCACAAGAATTAAAGTCATTAAATTTTAGCAATATCTTAAACAAAGCACAACTTGCGAAGAAATAAAAATGCTTAAAAAGGGTCATAATATGTCTCTAACATTAAGTTTAGCGCAGTTAAAGAAATTAGGTAATCAACCGAAAACAGGTGGTTTGATTTTTACAATTCCTGTGATACTTGCTGCATTGGAAGCGGTTGGTAGTCTTGCAGGTGGTTCAGCAGCTATAGCTAAGGCGGTAATCGATGCGAAGAAAAATAAACAAGAACTAGGAGAACAAAAGCGTCATAATGAAGTTATGGAATCATCAATTCTGACTAAAGGTAAAGGACTTAAACAAAGAAAGAAAAACCTTCTGAAGGACTTAAATAGGGTAAAAAAAGCGCTCACCAATTATGATCTCGAACGTATAGCTAAAGAATTGAATATTAAACACTTTAGAGGTGTGTACATGTCGGATAATGTTAATTCTACTCCACCGTTAAAATAAGAATGTACAGTTATTAACTTAGATCAATCAATCAATACAGGAACTCACTGGATTTGTTATTGGTATGAAAATAATAAAGCTAGCACATTCGATTCATTTAGTGGAGTACCTCCCAAGTCTTGAGGTAATTGAATATAATAGTGATCGAATACAACATTTTGACGATGTGATTTGTGGTCATTTATGTATTAAACTATTAAAGTTCTTATCTGATGGAAACTATTTTCATCAAGCTATTGAAAGATCGAAACTTGATTACTTAATGAATCATGCATAAAAATAGTATATTACATAGTCTTTTATTAAAAAAATGATTGTGTTGCACTTATCGGGTACTACACCAAAGCTTCGGCTGAATCTTCATAATGAAATTGATAATCAAAATTACAATTTGAAAATTGAATTGATTGGATTTTATAGTATGTACTTAATACCAAATGTAACAAAAAGTAGCAATACTTACTTTCATAAAGGAGAGAGACATAATATACCACCGGGTCAGTATAATGCATCAACATTAGAAACACTACCCAAAGAAGTGCTTCTAAATGAAAATCATGTAACTCATCGAATGGAAGTTACACCATTTGCAGAAAATTTTAATGTGGGAACTGTTGGTAAGTTATTAGGTTTTAAGAATAATAGTGAACTTAAGCCAGAAGAAACTCACATAGGTCAATTTCTTACAAAGTTCTTAAGTATTGAAACATTTAATATACACTGTAATTTAGCAAGAGGTATGATTATAGCAGATGGGGAGTATAAGCACAAGGAAACTAATATTACAGCAACAGTTAAACCATTAACATAATTTTTAGAACCAATTGCCTATGAGCCTCAATACCCATTATTTTTTCCTATAAAAGAGAGCCATGTACGTACCATTGAAATAAGTGTTAATAATGAATTGCATGAACCAATTAGTTTTAGTGGCGCAATCACAAGTGTAATTCTCATGATTAAAAATGATGATTCTTAAAATGAATTTTTTATAGCAAGAATGATAGCGAAAAGAAACAAAGTTGAATATAATATTGATGGATTTATTAAGATGGAATTTAAAGATGGAATTTATTGAAAGCTATGAGTATCAATCTTTCCCACTGAATCGTCGTACATTTAATAACTTGAATGAAGCAAACAAAGACTTAGAATTTGACTTCACTTCCGGCGATGGGTTTGTGCACCCACACTACGGAGATTTGTCCATCAAAGATGAAGTAATTGGAAGAGATGCTGCAGGAAATTTTACTGCAGGGTCAAATATTAAATAATTTGATAATTTTGTTCCGTACTTATTTTCGCAGGTAGAGGTACGCAAACATGGTACTGTTATTGATAGAATAATTATCCAGGAATCACTTCAACTGCTATTGCCACATGTCGATTATCAAAGTCTGAGCTTGAATATTTTAAATCAGGTGGATTAATAACTGATGCAAAACTTCCACGGAAAGAGAATACAGTGTTGTTTCCATTACGTTTGCTATTTGGTTTCTTTAGTGACTATAAAGAAATTATGTGGAAGAGTGGGCTTCGAATAACATTTAAAAGAAGTGCAAATAATGATGTTTTATTTTATCGCTGGAAAACAAAGAAAGCAGATGGTACTCTAGATAATGCTACATTAGCTCATGCTGCTAAATTAGTGATTACTTCAATGGAGCTTAGAATGCCAATTATCGAATACGAGAAAAATTATTCTATGAAATTAAAAGCTGATATACTTCGACAACCTCAAATACCAATTGAATTTCTCATGTATCAAAATATTCAACGACATGTTTCAGGTTCTTATTTCGAATCTGATATAACAATACAGTTTAACTCACTGGAGTTTGATATGCCTTATTTTGTAATAGTTCTTTTCCAAACTAATCGCGATGATAATACTCAGAAGAAAGACTCTAGTAAGTTTGATACATGTAAGATTAAGAATATTTCTTTAAAAAAAGCTCATAACGAAATCTTCCCTCGTGAGAACTTAAACCTGGATATTACAAAAGAAGATTTTCTTAAAATGTATTATAGTTACGCTGCTTTTAAACGTGTAACACAGAAAAATACTGATATGTTTTATTCCCCAAAAAAGTTTATAGAAAATCATCCAATGTATGCCATTAATACAAGTAAACGCAAACAAGTTGTTATTAACGAAGGAACCAATATTAAAATTATAATGGATTTTGAAGAAATAGTCCCCGAAGACACTTATTGTACAGTAATACTTATAGCTCAAACTTCATACATTTATGATGTGAAAAACGAAAGAGTAATAGAACAATTTTAGTGAACATGTTTTCTGCAAGTTAGAGTTTTCAGCAGAGAAACAAAAGTTTGTTACATTGCATGTAAAACTACAATTCACTCTTTCATGGATATCACAGATACAAAAAAGGAGAGAGAGATCAAAAATATGCAGCCGAGAATATTTAATACACCCACACATAATAAGATTTTCACATGAAATTCTCATTGATAGAAACTTCCGGTGTTGCACACGCAACGAAGTATTATCGGAGAAAAGTAAAACAAATCATACAAAATATGGATTTATAACAATTTCAGAAGGAAAAAACTAATAACACAATTTGATGTTGTTTTTAAAACTTCACCGCTTTTTTACAGTAATAAACAAGTTCATCGTGGCAGCAACAAATTTACACGAGTATGTCTTATGTTAAATATACCATTACGGTATTCACCTGATGCAAATCGGCGGTTTAATAATAATGAGGGTAGTTAATAATAACAGCGGTAGATAATAATGCAGGTAGTTAATAATTACAGCAGTAGATGGCAGTAAATAATTAAATACTTTCAAAATATAACCGCTAGAGAGGAGTAGTGACGGTAATCTACATGATGATGCAGGTAGTTAATAATTACAGCGGTAGATGGCAGTAAATAAAGATTTACCTATATCAGCTCTATGCAGAACTGCCAAGTTCCCTTTACCAATTTTTTTGCAGCCGTGAGGCGGAAGTGACACGTTAAACGGTAATTTACCAATAGCAGTTTTATGTAGAACCGCTAAGTTCCCTTTACTCTAGTGGATGAGGCCTCTCCAGAAGGGAGGAGTTGGTCTACTGGTCCCATGCTGATCAGACGGGTTCAGAGAGGAGAACCGAAGCTTTCACAGTGATCGCCACTGTTTTTTATTCCCCCAATTGCCCTCACGATGCTGGGTCAACACGGAAATTTTTGAGTCCCCATCGGTAATCGAACCCGGGACCACTCATATATATATATACACGCCGACCGTTCCGACATGTTTTTCCAGTTTTAGGTGGGATGCTATTACCAATACAGGCATTCGTAACTATCTTCCTATTTCTTTTTCTAGAATTGTAATTGCCGAGGAATATCATCACTCAGACACATAACTCGTTTAAAAATCCTTAGATACTAGTAAATATTTAAATTTTTAAGGATATAAAATTTGTAAAAATAATCATAACACGTATATACCATGACTCATACAGTTCGTGACTATCAGCGGGTCTTATAAAAGTGTTTCGCGTCGGTTACATAGTAATTTTATGTAAATCCACATTAGCCTGAACCGATCCATTGCTCTACAGTCCTTTTTGTAGAGTATATTAGTTAATCTCTGATTTTTCAAGGCGATGTTTGTTAGCTTTCAAAATTACATTGATCAACTTAAATATTCATAGTGTTTATTGATCTAGTTCTGCAACAAAATATTTAAGGTTCTACAGAATAGAACAATTTTAAAAGAATTATTCATAGTTTCTATGTTACAAATAATTTTCACCCATCTACCGAGAAGCTGTATCACAATTGGATTGTCTTATCAATTGGAAGGTTCTGGGAGCAATCCTAGAGGCCGTCCAACGTGACATAATTTTCCATGCCTTTTCCTCAACAAACCTCTCAAATTTCAGGAATGGTACCTTCAAATTAGGCCCTGTCCTACTTGCTTCTAATATCCTCTACCCTACCCTATCCGGCTTCAGCCAAACTTGTAGAAAGGCCATAAATGTCTTCAAATTTTCATTTTCAATAGTCGAATGCTGAATCATGCTTTCAATTATATCCAGAGCCAATATCTTTCTCCAAAAGTAGATAATGTATTACAGTGTAAGTGTTCTGGTATCTACGGTCAACGGCCATCACAGGTCCGTCCTATAAAATACATCGGCATACACAAATTCAGAGAAAAATAGCAGATGAGACGAGAGTGCTATTATAGGTTTGGTGATCATATTTTCTCAGTCACAATTCGGGACAGGTCTTACCGAGATCTAAAGCCCCACTTCTTTATTTGTGGATAGTTTCAGTGTCAACCAAAGACAAAAATATTCAGGCATAAATATATCTCAAAAGTTTACTTTTATTAAAAGCTACTTTCTCTTTGCAAATTAAACATAGCACCAATTTAATTTTAATTTCCGGTGCTGAGAAGTTATAAATTACTTGCAATGATATTTCTTAAGATGCAAGAACTTCGACTTAAGTTCTTATAGTTGAGCCAATATTAATTACTTCATCATTGATTATGAACGCTCAAGAGTGACACAAATATAAAATTAACTTCAAATATCCATATTAAGTTAAACTATATCGGACTTTGACGAACGTTGGCACTTTTAATATCTTCTCCGGTCACAACCCTCAAATTCCAGACTTCCCTGAAAACTAATATCAACACATCTTGTCTCAAAACACGATTGTAAGGAACTATCATTTTGCCGCACTAACAAGAAACAGGCAGGAAGGACACACAGAGGGAGAGAGAGTGTGCGTGGGAGTGGGGAGGAAATTAGTTCTTTCGTAAATGAAAATATACAACGATATTTCTGGAGTTTAGATAAACTCACTAGGGTAGTCCAGTTGAACAGTGTCAGTGTTCTAATTATTCAACCTAACCAACAGTGGTTCAAACCCTGTTCTTGCCAGTGATATTTTTATAAGGCAAAAGTGAACAAAGTAACTTGTGTTCCTAAACGTAGATTACTAATGAATTTGGAAGCACGACAGCGAATTGAGGCGTTGAGGAAGTTACTGTCGTTGCAGAAAAAGAAGAAGAAGACGATTAACGAATATTGGATGGTCACAAATACGAACACGTCATTGACCTGAGGTGTTCACTTTTCTTGTATTCCTTTAACACAGTACAACTGTAACATGTATTCCGCAGGTTCTTGAAATAGTAGTGTGTGGTGCAGTGGTTCCGTCTTGACTTTCTGTCCAGGCAACTCGGGTTCGATTTCCACCCAGAGCGCTACTTTTACGCCTAAAATGAAAGCGTGAACCATTTACAGAACTTAATCAGAGAATGTTTTCGGGTTAAAGAGAGAAGGAGCATCACTTGCTAGAATAAGAAAGTAAACAATGTGTTTGCGTTCGGTCTTTAGGATAATAATAAATGAATTTAGTTCAATGTTTTCATTGATCTTTCTCTATCGTTATCTTTCTCATCCTCATTTTTTTGTGTATTTCTCTGTTACTCATTCCCTCTCTCATACACATTCTGTCTCTACGTGAGTATATGAGTGTGCCTATTTACTCTATATCTGCGGATTATTATAAACATTAGTTTATTCGTTTCGTGAAGAAAATTGTCTTGTATTATCTCAGTCAGGAGAGACGACTATCCCAGAACCTCCCGATTACTAAGCCAACCCTGTATCAACTGAGCTACGGTCACTTCATCGATCTCGGTTATGTTGACCTGGCACTAAGAAGCAATATTCCGATTAACAGAGCGACAGGTTTACATATTATACTTGTTGGGTTAGCATCTTATTTATAGCTTTTAGGCACATATGGAAAACTTGGGGCTAAGGTTGTGCGCAATGCGGTAGGGAGTCGGCCAGGTCTTAAGTTGAAGATACCATCCCGGTACGTGCGCAGTGTGGCTGCGGAAAACATTGAGAATATTTAAGTCGAGCTGTCAGCCGCTGGTACCGAATCGAGGACCCCTAGAGAACGAAACCCACCTCTACCAAGTAAGGTACGACCGCGCTCGGAACAAAAGATTATTGTATTGATATTTATTACACACACACACACACACACACACATAGTTTGCAGTGTGAAATACAGAGGAATGCGCGTTCTACATATGCTTTTCTGGGAACCGAACCGTCTCGATTTTAATTTCAAGTCTTTGTTAGGAAAAATCTAATTTTCAGTTCTCCAAGTTAAAATTAAAGCCAAAATTAATAATTTTCTTTCCGAGGAACTATCAAACTCTACATAGGTATTGTGAGGAAAAATTTGAATTTAATGTTTCAAACAGGAAAGTGAGGCATATAAATGTATATGGCATAACGAGGAAAAATTCAAATGCTTCCTCTAGTTGCAGTATACCGTTTCAATTCCTCGATATAATCGATTACACCATGTGTATATATGTGTGTGTGGCGTTAAAAGAAAAAAATTCAAATGCTTCCTCTGGTTGCAGTTCACAATGCCAATTCCTCGATATATTTTACTACACCATGTGTATATGTGTGTGTGTGGCGTTAAAAGAAGAAAAAAACAAATGCTTCCTCTGGTTGCAGTACACAAGCCCAATTCCTGGTATTACACAGTTTGTATATGTGTGTGGGAGGGGGGGGGGGGTAAAACTAAAAAAAGGCAAAATTTCCTCTCGTTGCAGTACATAGTACCCGTTCCTCGATACTGTCTGTTACAAGGAATACACCAATGAATCGGCATCGGCATCTGCATCGCCAAAGGTGGTACTAAGTTTTTAACCTTCGGCATCGGCTGCCGATGAAAAAGTTTGCTATCAGTATCAGCGATCGAGACAGATATCTGCCGATGGATTTTGCTGATGATTCTTTTTACTTTTAAGCATCCTACTCTTTAGATAATTTGCTGACTTTATTAATGAAGTGGTTTATAGTCTACCAGAGTTTAATTTCCGTATAAATTACGGTACATTACAACTTAAAGCTTACCTGCAGCATGACTGTCATTTAATATATATATATATATA
>JAGDQP010037440.1:0-18617 GCA_022664845.1 Lepisma saccharinum | reverse complement strand
ATATTTGTAGCATTAAGCAAGACTGAAAAACATATTCCTTATGAGAAATAAATTAGTGCCACAGAGTACCTAACTCTATTGACGAGGTGTCTATAACCTATATCGTTATAAAAGAGTTACAATGTTCTCTTTCTCTAGAAAGTTAGAAAGAGTTCTTTCGGACAAACGGGAATTTCCAACAAATGTGTCGGTGATATCTGTACTGCAAATCGGACAACTTAAGGAGGTCTAGGAGGCCTGTTGCTTGGCTATTACACTGAGTAATTCTGAAAAAAAAATCTCAAACGCACCCGCAACTTTAAATTTTTTACGGTCAAAAATCTATATTAATCGTGAAGAACGTCACTTATACAGAGGTATACACACGAAAATTAAAGAATTTTTATCGACTTTTACACACGTGTGTAAGACTCAACCGGTTGTTAGCGACAACATTGGGAACCTCGTTTTTTTCGCTCTAGGGCCCCTAGAAGCGTAGATAATGACTCCCATGTTGTTAACCCAAACGAGCACCCTGGAAAAAGTGCAACTTTTGCAAAAAGTACCACTTCTGTCGTTGGAGTGTTGGTGTGTATTACCACAATTGTCGGGTATGCAGGTGCACACACACACACACACACACACATAAAAAACCTTTGACATTTGTTCTGTACTGACGAACTCATTTCGATACCATCTTGTAGAGTTCGATTACGGTTTGGTCTAGAAGACTATAACGGAAGAAGTATTTTTTTAACTTCCTATGAAAAGTCAGTCCGCACATAATTAATAACATATTTCGTAAACGTCTGGAAACACATTTTTGTATAGAAAAATGGCCACCAGTAGTAAATCACGAGGAAAATAAAAGAATACTGGTTTGAAATATTGACATATAACGAATATAAATATTAAAAATGTAAATTTTTTAAAGAGGTCAAACAACCAAATTCATATTTCTGGCCCACTTTAAATGTAAAAACACCAGTGCTACTTTGAACTGTTTGTGAGTATTATTATGAAGCTATTATTATTAAGTTTTTATTTTCTTTGTTGCTAAACCGCTGTAACAAAGAGCTTATTTGGATTTATTTACCGCTTTAGCGTTAAAATATTTTTTTTTAAATTTCATTTTCTTCTATTTTTTTTAACTTTTTAGTCGACCATATTTTCCTTTCTGTAGACGTTCTGAGAACGAATGTTTCTATTAAGTCCAAAAACTTCTAAACTGGGCGATTAATATTAAGGAAATTTAAATTAAAAATATACAGAACTGCTATTTTGTCGGTAATACTTTACGGCTGCGAAAGTTGGAGTACGACCCTAGCAGATGAACATAAATTACGTGTATTTGAAAATAAGGTTTTGAGAAAGATATACGGGCCGAAACGCGACAAAATGACTGGAGAGTGGAAGAGACTGCATAATGAAGAACTGCACGGACTGTACGATTCACCAGATGTTATAAAAATCATGAAATCGCCACGACTAAGGTGGGCAGGCCATGTAGCTCGGATAGGGGAAAACGAAGATTATATTCTATATTAGTTGGAAGGTCGGATGGAAGGAGGCCATTGGGAAGACCGAGACGTCGGTGGGAGGACAATATTAGAAGAGATCTTGAAGAAGTAGGTGTTTGTGATGAAAACTGGTGTGATATTGCCCAGGATATAATCCAATGGCGAACGTTTGTTACTGCGGCGACGAACTTCCGACTTCCATAAGCTATTGAGTTAGTTAGTAGACGATCTGTTCTGACACTTGGACAATCTGACGGTTTGTAGCTTTAGACGATTTCACCTTTTCTGTAAACAATTTGCACTTTTTAAACGTTCTGACGGTATTGGAGTTTAGACGTTCTGTCACTTCGCCAAACTGAACGTTTGGGGTTTTAGACGTTTGTCAGTTTCTGTAGAGATTTGTCACTTTCTGCAGACGTTGTCATCGTGTCAGGGTTTTGAATTTCTGACAATTCGACGTTTTTCGTTTTGGCCTGGACACCTTTGCGTTTTAGCATTTTTATTTCGTTAATATTTTACCCTGAACAATTTTCCCTTTTTTCGATTGTTTTTCCCTCGTTTAGACGTTCTCACCCTTTCTGTATACGATTTGTCACTTTTCGTATACGTTCTGACCGTGTTGTAGTTTCGACGTTCTGTCACTTCGACGATCTGACAGTTTGTCGTTTTCGACGTCTTGTCACTTTCTGTATACGTTCTGACCGTGTTGTAGTTTCGACGTTCTGTCACTTTCTGTATACGATTTGTCCATTTTTGTATACGTTCTGACCGTGTTGTAGTTTCGACGTTCTGTCACTTCGACGATCTGGCCGTTTGGGATTTTCGACGTTTTGTCACTTTCTGTATACGATCTGTCCATTTTTGTATACGTTCTGACCGTGTTGTAGTTTCGACGTTCTGTCACTTCGACGATCTGCCCGTTTGAGGTTTTCGACGTTTTGTCACTTTATGTAGAGATTAGCTAGCCACTTTCTGTAGACGTCGTCATCGTGTTAGGGTTTAGAAGTTGACAATTAGACGTTTTGCGTTTTAGCTTGAACCCCTTTATGAACATTTTCCCCTTTCTGTGCTTGTTTTTCCCTTTTCGTATACGTTCTGACCGTGTTGTAGTTTCGACGTTCTGTCACTTCGACGATCTGACCGTTTGGGATTTTCGACGTTTTGTCACTTTCTGTATACGATTTGTCCATTTTTGTATACGTTCTGACCGGGTTGTAGTTTCGACGTTCTGTCACTTCAACGATCTGACCGTTTGGGATTTTCGACGTTTTGTCACTTTCTGTATACGATCTGTCCATTTTTGTATACGTTCTGACCGTGTTGTAGTTTCGACGTTCTGTCACTTCGACGTTTTGAGGTGGACCCGTTTTGGATTTTAATCTAAGGTTAAAGCCATCAAAAAAGTTAATGTTGGAAATATACAGAACGATTATTCTGCCGGTAATATTTTGCGGTTGAAAAAGTTGGAGTACGACCCTAACAGATCAACATACATTAATGGTGTTTGCAAATTAGGCATTGAAATAAAATATGCGTGTCGAAATGAGACAAGATGACTAGAGAATGGATGCGACTTAATAATGAAGAACTCAACGAACTGTACTAATCCCGATATTGTAAGAAAAATGAAATGTAGCTCGGATACGGGAGAAGCGAGTATTATATTCCATCGTGACTAGAAAGCCGGAGGGGAAGAGACCATTCGGAAGACTGAGACGTTGTTGGGATTACAGTATTATAAGAGATCTTCGAGAAGTAGGTGTTTGTGATGAAAGCTGGGTTCATCTTGCCCAGAATAGATTCTTATTGCGAACATTTGTTACTGCAGCCATGACCTTGGGAATTGTGTAAGTCATAGAGTGAGCAAATCATTATTATGTGTTACTTCTACACAGCCAATTAATATGTATTTATCAGATCTACTATTGATCAAGCAACGAGAGATATACTGGAAGAGAAAATAGTAGATGCAACGAAAGACTAGGTTTGGAAATAATTGTAACACAAATGGTTTTTTATCCAATTTTGGGAAAACAATGCACCATCTTTAAAAACACGTGTCAGGAGCTGTTTCATGCGTTTTCACAAAAATTTACTTCACAATATTCGCATACCATAAAGCTGATTTCGGTTATTTGTATTGTTCCAAGTATGTTGTCTTCTTTTATCCAACATCTCAGTTGTCAGTGTTGCCAGCTACCAATTTCTAAATATATGTGTATATAGTCCGTTTTGAATAACAAACTGAAAGTCGGTACAAAGTATCAGTCTCTTGTCGATGGGTCATATTCATAATCTCTAAACCAACATTCCAAATCTGCCTTCAAACCCGTCTACAGGGATGTACAATGAAAATCACAGGGTTGGGTGCTTTGGTCATCACTCTAAGCTCAATCAAATTCCTATTTTTTTGACAATATTTTCATTCAGGTGACTGGCAACCGATTAGCTCGACTGGTGACGAGGAAAACACGCTTTATCTGTAAGCGCTTCCAGATTTCGTATTCAGATAGTTAGAATCGTGGCGGACTGGGAAATGACTTTAAAACCTTTCACTTCAGATTTTCTTTCAATTTATGTGCCGATATTTTACCTATCTAATTTTTCTATATAATAATAATGTCCCGAATATTTAAGTGTTTAAATGATAAATAGATAATCATATTTAATTCTGTGATTAAAATGTAAATATATATATGCTTTAAATTTAAAATCATGTGTTTAAAATGAACAAAAATTGCGACAATTTATACCAAATAAGCTATTAATTTCACGAGAAAAATGGGGAAAATCACATGCCCAATAAATACATAAAATTGGGTAGTTTTGCAACACAGCCTAGTGCAAGTAATATTTTATAGTGTACACATATTCTAACTAACTAACTAAGTGTATATAGCTTATAGAACTCGCAAGTTCATCGCCGCAGTAACAAATGTTCACCATTGGATTCTATCCTGGGCTATATCAAGCCAGTTTTCATCACGAACACCTACTTCTCGAAGATCTGTTCTAATATTGTCCTCCCAACGACGTCTTGGTCTTCCCAATGGCCTCTTTCCATCTGGTCTTTCAACCAGGATATAATATTATCTTCGTTTTTTCCCCATCCGAGCTACATGGCCTGCCCACCTTAGTCGTCGTGATTTCATTACTTTTATAACATCTGGTGAATCGTACAGTCCGTGGATTTCTTCATTATGCAGTCTCCTCGACTCAACGGTCATCTCGTCCCGTTTCGGTCCATAAACTTTCTCAAAACCATTTTTTCAAATACACGTAATTTATGTTCATCTGCTAGGGTCGTACTCCAACTTTCGCAACCGCAAACTATTACCGGCAGAATAACCGTTCTGTATATTTTCAGTTTCAATTTCCTTGATATTATTCGCGATGTTAGAAGTTTTTGAACTTAATAGAAACATGCATTCCCCGATACTAACCGACTTTTTATTTCTTCCTTTACCTCATTTTTGCTTGTTACGTATGCTCCCAAGTATTTAAATTTGTTTACTTTCTCTATGACCTCATCCCTAATTCTTATGTTTTACTTCCTTCATTCCCTGTGTTTCGGCTTGTTATCTTGTATTTTGTTTTATCTATGTTTAGCTGTAGACCTATCTCATAGCACGCTTCTACTAAGATTTCGGTGTTGCTTTGTAGTGCATCTATATCGTCCCCTATTAAATTTACATCATCTGCGTATACGAACAGTTGATTCAAACCGTTCAATGATAGACCCTTTTGTCCTCTTTTATTTTTAAAATCGCATATTCTGACGCAAAGTTTAACAGTAGTGGGGACAATACATCGCCTTGTTTCAATCCGTTGCGAGTCTTGAAACTATCTTACATATTATTACCTATCCGTACTCTGTTTATTGGGTCGCTGAGACACGTCTTCACTAGTTGAACCAATTTTTTCGGAATTCCAAGTCGTATCAGGATACTGTATAACTTTTCCCTTTTGATAGAATCATATGCTTTCTTAAAATCAATGAATAGCTGGTGAACCGTTACATTGTATTCCCATTTCTTCTCCAAAATTTGTCTCAAAGCAAAAATCTGGTCCAACGTGGATCTATTTCTTCTAAATCAGCATTGGTAACCTCCAATTATTTCATCTACGTAAACACTTAGGCGTGTTAACAGAATATTACTTAGTACCTTGTAACAGGTTGGAAGTAACGAGATTCCGCGGTAATTATTACATTCTTATTTATCGCCTTTTTTGTAAATCGGAACTATTATTGAGGGTTTCCATTTCTTTGGGAGCTCCTCGCTAGGTTCGGGAATCCACGGTTCTGCAGTATTGGTTTCAAATTCCTCTGTTTCTTCCCCGTTGTGTACATTAAGAAGTTTGTCGAAATAACTTTTCCACACATCGTCAATTTTAGTCGGATCAGCCTGAAGATCTCCACGTTCATTTCTAATCATTCCTAACTTCGGCTGGTAACTTTTCTAAACGAGTTTACCCCTTTGTATAGATCTCGGATGTTATTTGTCTTCCCGTTTTCCTCTATCTCCTGAATCTTCTGCGTCAGATATTCTCGTTTTTTGTTTCTGTGCCAGAGTATGGCGTTTCGTTTCGCGTTACTGAAGTGGTTGGTATTTGTTTCGCTATTATTACTTAACCATCGTTACCTTGCTTGTTTTCGTTTTCATGAAGCTTAAGGCATTCTTCGTCAAACCACGGTTTGTTTTTCTGTTGTTTCTTCTCACCTACACGTTCCTTTGCTGCGCTCTTACTTGTTTCACGAATTGCCTCCCACATCATACTTACATCAATTTCATTATTAATATCATCATTATTATTACTTGAGTCGGCTAGAATTTCGAACCTATTTGAGAGTTCGAGTTGGTAATCTGCTTTTAAGCTCGTATTATTTAATCGTTTCACTTCGAATTTCAGTTGTTTTGATCCCTTGCTTTCTCTGTTCGCGATGCATATTTTTTCCCTTATTCTTGTCATCACTAATTGATGGTCGGAGTCATCTTCCGCTCTTGTGTATGACCTAACATCCATTATGTTGGTGTGTCTTCGTCTATCTACTAATACGTGATCGATGTGGTTGTGAGTTTTGCCGTCCGGAGATACCCATGTGTATTTGTGTATGTCTTTGGGTTGAAAGTACGTGCTCTTTACCAGTAGGTTTTCGAAATCGCTAAAGTTATAAATATTTGTACATTGTTGTTGGTCTTTTCGTGAAGGCTGTATTTGCCTATAGTAGGTCTATATTTTTCTTCTCTCCCTAGCTTTGCATTGAATCACCCAACACAATGTTCGAATTATACTTCGGCATTCGGTCGAACAGCCTTTCTAGCTCATCGTAGAATATATCACTGTCGATATCAGTAGCCACCTCGGTCCGAGCATAGACGTTTAATAAAACCGTGTTGCCCCATCGAATACGTATCGTAAATTGCGATAGTTTGTTTTTACGAACTCTATATTCTGAACCGCCTGAAGAATACTGTTCTTAATGAAGAATACTGTTCCAAAATCGTAAGACTGTGTTCCCCGTGTAGAAAGTGTACTTGCCCTGTGGGATGTTATCTTGACCCTCCCACCGAACTTCTTGTATCGTTAATATGTCTAGCTTGTACTTCTCGGTCTCGCGTACGACCACGTGAAGAACACCCTTTTGGTATAATATTCGTACGTTCCACGTTACTATTCTTAGGTATTTCTTAATCCTGTTCTTGGAGCCCCATGAAGCAGTCCACGACCGGAGATCCGAATGTGGGACTAGTTTACCTCCGGAATGTTTTACCCCAGGAGAATCCATGAACCATCTGTTACTATTTCTTGACATGTTTTAGCGGTGTAGAGTTTTCAGCTCTACGACCTCTCAGTAAAGGTAGACATTCAAGATGTCGTCCTCTGTCCATCTCTAAGCCTTGCCGATGTCATTCATCTTCAGCCTGAGAGTGGTAATGGTGATGCTGTTTCCCTTCACCATGGTATTTTTGTTCAAGGTTATCTTCCCCTAGCCTTTGTAAATCCTTCTACTAAGTACAAGGCAGCAGTACCGATTTTGGTCCGCCCTAGAATATTTTCAGTACCCACCATATCTGGTCGGCATTCCCCTATCCGCCACCTGGGGAGGCGCCTGGTGGGAGACCAGTAACTCCAACCCAACTACATATCCTAGGCTACATAAAAAAGAAAGTAGAATGAACTGTTGCTGGTACTTGCATGCATATTATTCCCTATTACTAGAGTGTGTACAACACTTTCTATTTTAAAACAGAAAGAAATATCAACTATCTTTTGTACATCTCTCTTTACTTGTCTTTCTTTCATTACCTCTCTCTCTATCTCTATCTCTCTCTCTCTCTCTCACACACACACACATAAACACACACCAACAAACACATACACACACACGCACACACTCTCACAGAGTTTAATTCTCCTTTGCTCATCGCGTTTTCCTTTTTTTTTGAGAGACAAGTTATGTTACCCAAAGTAAATGAGAGGTCGTGGTAAGATTGTCAACTGTCACTTGTACTTTCGCCAGATTTACTAATATTATTATACCAGGAAACTCGTTGTATTAGAAAACACAAAACCGTTATACAACAGAAATTATTAGTATTTGTAGTTTGTTAACTTCTAACTTCGCTTAGTCGAGCCGTCGTAGATAACGGATGTGCTTTTCTCCTGCTCTCTGCGGTCGTAGTACAGTTTTCCTTATCTAAAAATAATAGAAAGATGATTTGGCTCAAAGGTTAATTTGTTATAAGTTAAAAAAAAACCTGTATCAAAAAGAACTGTCCCTTTACTGCTTACTGTTCTAGAATAATTACTTACTTATAAGGTACGAATAAACTAACGGTTTCGTTCACTGAAATTATTAATTACTATTACGATAATTTTTACGTAAGTAATAACACAAACGTTCTCCAACAAAAGATGTAAAGGACATAGTAAGCCCAAACATTAAAACAACAAAGATACCATTAATGTCACTGAAAGCCAATGGACGTAAAGCGTTCAAGGAAAGGCTCTCAGAATTGGTACGTTTCCTAATATCAAACATTATATTCTCCCAGTGAGTTATTATTCCGGAATCTTTTAAATGGCTCAAAAATTTATTAAAACCTTCTCGTAAAGGAGATCCTTTATGAATTATATAACCTTCATACAAGCTAAACAGTTTTTCCTTGGTTATATGTAACTTCTTGACAACCTCAGAATCAAGAAACTCAATATTACGTAAATAACCAGATTGAAGTTGTTCTGACATGAGAGCAATTCCTCTTCTTTTAACTAATTCGTTCAACTTTTTATAATCTTTACTCAATAGATATCTTTTACTGATGATTTGATAAATTGGGTCATTTATTTCCGCCACAATATCGACCCAGATTCTATCATCAGTACCCCACTTCAGTCCAGAGTTAACAAATTCTTGTAAAGTGTCAATTGGAGATTCGTATAGAAGAACTGTGAGAAAAGAAACAAGATTAGAGTTGTAAGCAGTGACTAGTAAGATAGATGTCACAGACAAACTAACCAGTAAATATCGTATGGAATTCACAGTAAAATTCGGAACTCCAAAAGAAAGGGTAACGCTAAAGGAATACAGAAGTGAATAAATACACGACGCGTAAGGGTTGATTGGGCCTACCCGAGGTAGCACGAAACTACGTACAGCAGACATTAGACGGAGAAAGAACGAAACACAAAAAATTAACCCAACAACTGCTACCCATACTTCTGGTTGTAGTGGAGTAAATATGGACCATACATTGACTTTTAATGTAGGAGCTGGTGTAAGTAGTTTCATATCAGATTGAATAGATGGAAAAGAATAATCAAAATGTTCGAAGAATGATGCTGTTAAAAATTCTACAGGAATTGAAACTTGATATTTCAAACTGTGCAATGTTCCATAGTAGCTTCCAGTTGTTTCATTATTGCATGGATCACCCCAGTTGCTATCTATGACAGACACATTCCATGTAAAATTGTGTTTCTGTGCAAACTCTGCCATTGTACGATAATCCACTCCATCGTAACCATTTTCTTTCACTATTGAATAAGGAAAATAGTCCATCATTAGTAACATTAAAGATTTATCTTCTAAATTGGATAACTTATCACGTGTCGTACGTTGTTGAAGTCTCAGATTTCCATCATTCCACCTTCCAAACACCTCGAGATCTTTTGGCTTTAAGCTGTCTCCTAAGGTGTGAGTCAAAATGTTGTAGCTCCTAATTTGAGTTGCGCTGTCGCTATCAGTTGGGATAATGTGATAGATATATGGAAAGAAAGGTATCAATTTACAAGCCAGAAGCTGTTCACTAACATTATCAAGATTTTCATATAAAATTAAATATATTTTGTCATTTCTCTGTTTGGATAATTTATCAGCTTTATAGATGCAACCAAATACATAACACACATGTAACGGGGAAATTAAGAACGTCTTGCATCCTGCATTCATACCATTAATGATTTGTTTAGTAAGATTATGTTTTGAATTAAGTGGGGAAGCATTAAAGAAGGGAATGTATTTATCTTTCGTGTTGAAGTGAATAGTTGGAGCTACGAGATTCTTTTCGTCAAACATTACGACACATGTTTGTTCATAGGTCAGTTCTTTGATGATATCAAGCAAACTTTCAGTTATAATATTATTTTCGTCATAAACGCCCATCTTCAATGCTTCATTAACTAGAACACAACAAAAACTAAGAGTTAAGAAGTACAATTTCATTTTGACAAAATGTCAAGAAAGTTAGTTAACCGCAACCCCAACTCGTATCGTACGACGTTGAAGTTAAAATGAAAGAAGATTATACTGAATCAATTTCAAGTATAAGGGTTATCATAGTCATTGCATTAGAAGCAGTTTCCAATGTTTTTGATACTTTATTACTGGATATACAGTTATACTTGGATCTTGTTGTAGGCTTAGAAAGAACTGAAAAAGAAAGATATAACAATTAATTATTCAATAAAACAGAGCAGTTTCACTTGAACACTGACAATATTTAAGGTTTTTTTTCTAAGAATAAACAAACAATCTGTCAACATTTAAATTAATTGTTTTGAAGAAAATCTAAAGGTGAATTTTGATCACAAAAATTATGCTGTTCTATATTAAATATTTCCTGCTGATGATAAAGCCAAGCAATTAACAATAAAATGCCATTATGTTGTATAGTGAAAGAGAAAGTGCTGGTGTTGGAAAATATAATTATTATTTTATGTGCTCGTTAACGATGTAGACCATCCGCGCCATCTTGGTACGCACTTTCCATTACATGGAAATTGTTTTACTCGTCGTATATCTCTCAGGAGCGTAATATTGACTTCTGTTTTCGCTTAGATTCTCGTCATGTTATCTTGAAATCGTGCTATTTTGTAGAAATACAATATTTTACACAAGAACAGTGTAATGTCCTCTTCACAATTGTGATTTGTATAGCAAGCTATTAATAATACATTATACTTATATATTTGATGAAATTTCACAAACCAAAACTATACAAGAGTCGAAATAACCACCAAGACAAATTCGTGAAAGTGGAACGTGAATATTCTATTTCTGAGAGGCATAAAATTAGTAAAACAGTTCCCATGTAAATCAATGGAAAGTGCGTACCAAGATGGCGGGGATGGTCTACATCGTTAATGAATACAAACTTATCAATTTAAAAGAGAGATCGTTAAACGAACCCTCCAAGATCTTGACGGAAATATTAAAAATTAGCTTAGATCATTGCGTTTAAACACGGTCATTTATTAAATACACTTTATAGTATACATTCCGAAGAATATAAACATTTTTTTGTGAATATCCAAAGCTTTTATATGAGATTTCTGCCAGATATTTATGTATATATTCCCCTCTTACCTTTGGTCGTATACTGAAGAAGGTACCAATTAATTTCCTTCTTTATATAGTGCGTCTTTCCTGCTTAGATGTTTTTCATCACATGAACACAGTTAATTTCTTAATGGATGAACACAAAAACATATATTTCAAATTTACAATTGGGAAAGCCAGTCCTTATTAACGATTTCGTTCTATGTGAGATTGCATTAAGAAAGGAATGAGCAATTTATTCACTCGCTTGACCTCAAAAAAATATCAGTTGGTCGCAGGTGTTCTTTCACAAGAGACCAATATCACACAAAGTTAACTGTAATGGCACCGTACAGAAGAGAACAATTCTTATGGCGTCTTGGGTTCGTTTATTACCACTGCGGAACAGACAACGAATGAAGATTACTTAGTGGATTAATCACAAGACCAATGCTGAACAGATACCAAAGAAGTTCCTCACCTTCTTTATCCGCAATAGGAATGTCACGCAACATTACTGATACAAAAATGCTAGGATGGAATGCCGACAATGTAACGAATGGAATTAGTAACGACAACAATAACTTTGTGTGGGATATCTTGCAAAATGTATGCTTTGTTAATAAGATGATATACCAGTTCTCTCGTTATTCACCAGAATTTTATGAACACGTGAATAGAAATAAATCTATTTAATTGCAACGGCTTTTATTTGTACCTGAAAATCTCTTTCATATATACTAAGAGGTGCTATGTCTTTCTATGAACATAAGACCAGGACTGGAAAGTGTAACAATAAAACAATTATAAAAATTTGTTTCTCATTACCACACGTTTCACACAATTACCTATGTATTATGATTATGAGAAACGTTATCAATATGATACTAAGAACTGAGGTTCTCTCCTGTGTGCCAAAATATGACACTCGGAAACGGACTCTTTCCTGTGTGTTGAAATAATAATACTCGCCGATAAACTCTTTCTTGCATATTGAATAATAATATGAGATTAAGCTCTTCTCCTGTATGATATGTTAGCTTTTAAGCACACACTCAATTTACAATTTTATACCAATAGCTAAAGTCAAGACTGAAAGGTTTGTTATCTTTGCTTTTTTCTAATCCACACAACAAATATAACATGAGAAGAAACAGAAATGATATATGTTTAATACGCTACAATATACTCATATTGCATTGATATGGTAACGTTAATACAACTATGTGAGAAATGTAAGTTTTATTTATTACAATACAATTTTTATCAATAAGTTATTATGAAATCAAGAATTTAAATTAATGATGACAAGGAAATTCCTATCTTACTTCCGCACGAATAGTCGGTTATTCTCTCAACGATAATTCAATGCAGCTTCATGGAATAACAAAAATCTTTTGAATCCGATGGTGATTCATTTTCAAGAATTGCAACTCTGCAATAGCCACAAACTTTAGTGAAAATGAAAGTCTTTCTTTACTCTTTTTAACGTAAGTTGTTGTTATTTCCGTCACGTCAGTAGCTATTTCGGAAGACAAAATGTACTCATAAGCAACCAACAAGCACGGCCAACAATGCGTAGCTATAATTAGCACTATTATGACAACACCACTACGGACTGCAATAGCGTTGAATTTACTTTTGTTTTCTATTTTACATGCGGCTTTCAGGAACACAGATGCAGGGGCAGAAATATCACTTCGACAGGAAAACCGAGACAAAAACAGTACGCACGTTCAATAAGTATTTTAACTTCTTCATGCATTATACACCGTATCCTTATTCTCACGTATGCAAGCACAACTTCAATATGAGGATGACGTAGGAAAAATTATCTACTCGGATTTATCTACTTCCACAATACATGCATGAATAAGTACGTAAACGCATGTAACTTAATCGAAATGGAAAGGCTCGTACTCGCCAAAACCCTGCTTCTAAAAAGTAGTAAATCGTTGATACCTCCTTGATCCATCGAATTTATATCTGGTACAACCTTCTTTATAACAGACATTAACTCGTTATGTTTCCATATAAACGCATTCATAACTAGGTTTCCCAACTATGGGTTAACACATTCCGGGACAAATATTTGCCGATGGGCCTGTGCATTAGCGTGGGCCTATTTTTTTTTTAAATTGGGGTTGAAGTTGTCAGCAAAAGTTGTTCATTGGTACCAAAATCATGCCAAAAATGACGTCCTAAAACAAGATTAACCAGGCCCCTGGGTCCCTAAAGGGCCCAATTGTTTTTTTCTCAAAACAAGTAATAAAAATATGATGCCAATTTCCACATTTTAGGGTTCGAGTATTTATGTGATATGTGCCTGGTATCATTAGTTGTATTTGTACGTTATCATGAAGAGAAAATATAAATATTTGGAAGTGTATCTACATTTTATAGCTTAAAAAAAGTATGTTTCGTACCAAGGTCTGGTAATTAGTGAAAAATATGGATGAGGATATCATTCCGATGGTACTTTGCAGATACCTGCTGTCTCACAAAAATGCGATGTTCTCTTTTAGAACATGGGTGTGTGTGTAGAAACATTCGGCCTACATACCGTACTAATCATTATATTAATATGTGCTATAGAACCTTAATTATGAGCGTGAATCTAATCAGCACCGACATCTAGTAGCACGCACAAACATTAGGGTTTTCACTCTCTCGTAAAATTGATTTTTAGGTACTAGGTAGCTGCAAAATAAAACTGATTAGTACGTTGTGTAAATCAATAAAAAGCGCTCTCATCATCACTTCACTCCACATGGAAAATAAATTACTATACATTGAGGTGAACGATTCTGGCGGTTGGGTTTGTTTTGAAAGCGAGTTGAATTGTTGAATATAAACAATTGTCTGGTACGGAAACGCTGCTAGATACTAAGATATCTTTGCCGTAAATATATTTTATTAAGAAGTACTTCAATATTTAATATCGTCAGTGATTTTATTACGAACTCGACTGAAGTGAGATTTAACTAGGTTATATGAAATGCTTTCTTGAGAAATGAAACAGATATTTATAATTTTGGCGTTGATTGCAAAACAATATCTTGAACTTCTTTATTAGGATATTCATACACAATGAATATACATTGTTTTCCGAATGCTTTTATATAGTTCGCTAAATATGAATACTATTAATATATTTACTTCTTCTTGCACTCAGTCTTTAATAATCTTCGCAATATATCTATTGAACACTCTCATTTAACTCAAAATAACGCACTCTGTTCACTAATAAAGCGATATACGGTTAGTATAATATGCTTGTCACTTGTATGAATTCTAATGCATATCACACAGTTTCATTTATGACAAATACTTGCTATTATGTGTTCTCATACAAGTGTGTGAGGGGTAATACAAATATTGATGAATGAAATATAGAGATGCAATTAAAGGTTAACGAAAAAAATAGAGAACTTATATGAAGATTAAATGATAATAAATGGATGTTACGATCGTAATAAAACTATATAAAGAATACTGATTTCTGAAGAACTAACCTATTCTGTATGAAATAGTCAATTTCAAAGAAAGTTCTATCTATAAGAAACGTGATAATGCTTTTCTCGAAACTGTATCTTGTTATGGCTTTTCTCATGAACGGTACTTATTCATTCAGTTCGGGCTGTATTAGACGTCTTCCTGCGGATGTCTCTATCGTACAGCTATGGACATAAAGATTGTCGCATGTCTTTAGAGATTATTTCCCAAATTCCCAGGGAAATTTCCCACAGTTGAGGGAAGTTCTCTGACCTTGTAAAATATGAACATAATCCGACATTAAAGCCCATTACAGAACAATTGTGATATACGTATATTGTAATTATTTTCACAAATAAATAAGGGATTACAAATCAAAGAGAAGATTTAAAAATAATATCAATAAATTAAACACTGAATATCCTATTAATCCATAGTCTTACATTGAAATCTAGTAAAAACACATATTGTTATTCGGTTAATAGGATGGATCAGTGGTTATCGTGCTCGACTCATAATAAATTTTAATTTTGTCATGGGTTCGAATCCTGGTCGTTGATCATATTTTGTAATTGTAGATTAATATAGATAATCTTCACTTTTATCATTTTTTAAGTTTGATATCTAATTCAACTATGATACTTTTATATTTTACTGTTAATTTTACAGTTATTTCAAGAAACTTTCTACCATTCTTACTTAGGAAACGTAATCTGAAAACTGATTGGTTTCTCCTTAGAAGAACCTAAGAATGTAATGTGTGTCCAAAATGTTCATGAATAAAACAATTTAGTGATTGCTGATTTTATTTGAACACTAGTTTTAATTGCCCCTACTCTCCTGACAAAATAATAATTAATGAGATCAGAAGCTTCAAGTTACTTCTTGAATTTAGGTCATATTAGGTTGGTTTACCTAGCAGTTGGGCCGTCTCATTTGGGTTACCAACACTTCTATTAAATACTGCTGGTAGCGATAATACAGAGTAATTCATATAAATCTTGAAATTTCAATTACTTATTTATTACTTCCTTGTGGAAGTGACAGTGAATTTGAAATTGCCTTGTATTGTTGAATTGGCTCCAGCAGAATCGCTGAAATTAAAATAAGATTTTCGTCCATCCTATTAAAAAAGTTGAACAGTGAAGGCCTACTACATAGGCTTTATTTCTGTGGCCTATGCTTTACTATTTCTACTACTACATACTACTTCCACGGATAACGCTGCTTTCGGTCCCTTAGTAGCAAAGCTATAGCAAAAGGGACCTTCTATTCCCGCTCATGGTGTCAGTCCGTCCGCCCGTGGCTAGAAATTAAATCTCAGGAACTACAAGTTGTAGAAGATGCTTGAGATGTCATTGGAAAAGTCTTAGACCAGCTGAGCGCCCTAGAACCGTTTGAGTGGTGCATTCTATAAAAATCAATTGTTCAAATTCTTTCCATCAGTTAGATCTACCTGTACCAAACTTGGCATTAACATTATTCGACGCAATGCAAACATACTGAGAGAGTATACGATGCCAAACAACTCACTTACTAATGTTGTCAGCTTATTTTCTATAAAATTAGTTTTTCCACTCTTATTTTTTTTTTCATTGCCTCCATTATTTTAGTCATAGCAGCACCAAACTTGGCGTAAACATTGATTACCTCAATAGGAACATACCACGGCTATTCCCGCTTCCCAGGAATCCCGTTGTCAGTGTTGTCAGTCCATACTAAAATATATCTCGTGAACCATAAGGTGTAGAGACATGCCTTTTTTGTCGTTCAAAAGGTCTTAGTTAAATTATGCCAGAGCCTCCGAAAGTCTTGATTGGTCTAGTAGTTCAGGCATTTAAGAACGCGTGCTTCTCAGTATCATTTGTTTTAAAATCAAAGTTGAAGAAGTTAATTTAAATTTCTGGAAGATTAATACATAATAAATATTATATACACGCTTTAGTTTGTTTAGTGTTTATTTTTGGCGTTTTGGTTTTTACTTTTAGAATTTTTAGTATTAAACTCTTATTCAGTATTTTGTACGATTATAAGGCTTATTTAGTCCACGGCACGTTAAATATCTTTTGCGTGCAGTGTTCATGCATAATATAAATAAAATGCATAGGAATTTAGAAACGTATCAATAAAATTTATATAATTTTATAAAATCCCACACGCTTCTGTATGTCTGCCCTTTCAGCGGCTTTCGAGCACTTCTCGTTGGACTGGAAGGCTGAAATTTGGCATGACTATTCTCGGATAGGCTGGATTTTTTTAAAATTAATTAATCAGTTGCGTACGCCAACCTCAAACCTCAGGTATCAAAAATACACTCTTCATTGAGCTAAAAAAAAACTGAAATTCGCCATGAAGGTTGATTTTAAAAGCCATAGAACACAACATTCAACAAGTTTTCTTTTCTTTCTAATGAAAGAAGATTTTGAAAAGAGAAAAAAATATTTTAAAATGTTTAACTAGAAAAACTTATCAAATTAAACAAACATGATAAATTGACTTATTGCATTATTTCTGTCACGAACATCTAATTGACGCCATCATTGAAATGTTAGTGTTGCCTACATTGTGCTATTTTGTATATACTCTCTTATGTAAGCGTCTCAGCCTTAGGAAACAATCACGTAGTTCAGCAGAACACTAATAGATGCCAGCACAAAGCTAACAGATGTTGAAGGGAAATCATGCTATTTTGATAATAAAAATATTAAACAATTTTCTGTAAAGTGCATAAAATTTTGAAATTACGTATAATGAAAATAATACTAGCTTTTCCGACCTACGTCAATGATTTAGTAAAATGTCTAAATATTTAAAAGAATAACAAGGGCGATTTTTAAGCAGAAAGAAAGAAAATCTAAAGTTCTTTGAAAATATGGAAATGTATGTTCAGTTGTCGAGCATCAAACCAGGGCCACCCGACTAGGAAAGGTGGCGTGCGTTTTGCGACCGTGCGTTTTCGGCGAAAATACAGGTGAGCGTGCGTTTTGCGACCCGGAATACTGATACAAAGGGAAATGCCAATGTTGAACCTAGTATCACTAATAACTAGATTGATATTTTGTTATTTTTAAATATATGGAAGAAACTTGTTGCATATTTCTGGTTAGATCAAATTAGATTAGGTTATAAGTTTCATTTTAGGAGCTAGCCACTAGAATTTAAGAGACATTTTGGCTAAAGGCAAAGGTATCCCCTGTCTAATGCGTATGCGTGGTTAAAGGCACATGGGGCATTTGAAGGTAGGGCTCCGAATATTCTCGATCCACGGCATGAAGTAAGGCGGGGTGCTTAGTCTAATTGATTAGATTTGTTGAATAATCACTCACTAGACTGTCCCATTAACAAGTGACAGTGACAATCGGTATTGTGAACCAATATTGGTTTGCCATTGACTTCCATAGGAAAAAGATGACGTACGAAAGACGGCGAAAGGAAAGATGACGCAACGTGGCTCCGAACAATTTATGCCCCTACCCGGAATCGAACCAGGGCCCCTTGATTACAAGGTAGTGAGCATTACTATTCACTCACAAGGGGCATTATCACCCAAGGTGCCCAGAAATAACAAAAACACTTTGGCAGTCACTTTCAGAGGTGGATACGTGCGAGAAAAGCCTTTAGCGTAATGGCCGAGATTTGAACGTAGCCCCCCCTCCCCCCGATTCGCAGTCAGACGCGCTGAGCTACGGCGACTCCTAATTTAATTTGGAAAATATTAAAAATCCTTTTCACTTTCACATACATATTTATGTAGTAAACCAACTTCACACAGAAAGTAATATAAATCCACGCACTTATAC